>PVIR01001309.1:0-128032 GCA_004026965.1 Petromus typicus | reverse complement strand
AGGGCCGGGGATATAGCTCAGTGGTTCCGGCGCCTGTCTTGCAAGCGCAAGGACCTGGGTTCAATCCCCGGTAACCACATAACAATACTGGGTGTGGAGACTCACCCCAGCGGCAACCAATACCACATACCACAGTGCCGGGCGTGGTGGCTCACGCCTGTAATCCCAGCACTTGGGAGGCAGAGGCAGGAGGATTGCTGTGATGTGAGTTTGAGGCTGAGCTCAAGGCCAGCCTGAACCACAAAGCGAGACCCTGTCTCAAAAAACCTTAAAAAAAAAAAAAAAACCTAAAAAGAAAAATAATACTATGGAAGGGTTGGGATATGCAATTAAAAAACAAATGACTCAGGGAGGGAAAGAGGTAACGAGAGCCTTTCTGGAGAGCTTGAAGTAATAATCAAAAGATGAACAAGCAGAGTAGAAAACCAAGAGAGTCTTCAGGCAGACTACACAGCAAATGCAAAGGCCCTGGGACAGAGGAACCGTGAAACATGTTCAAGGAGCAGGCAAGAGGCCATGGTGCTGCACTGTCAGTGAGGGGAGAGTGACAGGAAGTCAGAGCAGAGGGCAGAGACCTGGTGATCCCGGCCCTCTCTGACTGACTGAGGAGCCTTAACTTCAAAGAGCATTTGGAAGTCCTGGCAAGAAAATCCATCCCTTCCTCCAGCTCCTCAGCCTGGGTATCCTTCCTAAAAACTACGTCTTCCTCGTGCTGACATTGTCGGAGCTCTCATCCAAGGCCCAGCGCAGTGACTGCTGAGTGACCAAGTCAGGTTCTCTTCATGTAATGGCTCAGAGGGAGCTATTGGGCAACATCGAGTCCTTGGGCAGCTTGGGGGAGGGTCACCTGGGCCAGACAAAGACATGTAGATGTCCTGTTCAATGAAGAGGGCCTGGGGTTTCTATACATGTTTATAATAGAAATTATACTATTCCGTGAATCATCATCACATGTGCCGATAGGCTTCAATAAAAATGGCTGCTTTTGGGACTTTTAATTGCAAACTTCCGGATAAGACTTTCTTTCTGCTCGCGCGCGCGTGCGCGCGCGTGTGTGTGTGTGTGTGTGTGTGTGTGTGTGTGTGTATGCGCGCGCGCTGTTGCTGCCCTGTTGGTATCCTAAGGTGGATGGCCCATCGGGTCAGCCATCAGTAAATGTAAGGCTCACCAGCTGTCCCCTCAGTGATGTGATGTTGGCCAGAGGGACACAGCCCACTGTTTGGTCCACAGAGCTAATGAGTAAAATGGAGCTGGACCGGGCCAGGGATTTCACTCACTGGTTCCAGCGCCTGTTTTCCAAGTGCAAAGACCTGGGTTCAATCCCTTGGTAACCACATACAATACTGGGCATGGAGTCACACCCAGCAGCAATCAGTACCACATACCACAGTGCTGGGCGTGGTGGCTCACGCCTGTAATCCCAGCACTCAGGAGGCAGAGGCAGGAGGATTGCTGTGATGTGAGTTTGAGGCTGAGCTCAGGGCCAGCCTGAACCACAAAGCGAGACCCTGTCTCAAAAAAAAAAGAAAATGGAGCTGGACCTACTTGGAGATGAGCCCTGCCTCCCACAATCTCCCTTCACTGCCCACCTGGAATCTAAGTCTCTAAGCTCAATACTGCTCCCAACTCCTTTCCAGGACCTAGAGATAGAGCTTCATCCCATCTAAGAGCCCTCCAGAGGGTTCCACAGACACATGCAGGGCACCCAGGGAGGAGGACACAGAAGTTGAGCCTATATAGCCCCTGGACTCTGGGTCCTGGGATCTGTTCTCACTGCTATCTTACACATGTATTATGTAATACACGACATGTGCACATATGTGTATTGCACATGTCTCATCCTTTCTGCACTCATTAAACCCTCCATGACAACTACTGTATGAAGTTCCCACCTGGGATGAAAGTTGACCTCCCCTCCCCAGGGACAAGGCTCAGGAAACTCAGAAAAAAAAACAGATCAGTGATTTTCAGGCAGAGTAGGAAGCTGAGTAGCTCAGGGCTACACCCCCACATGCAGGCTAGATTCCCCAAGCCAAGACCACGCTGAGCTCTGCTGCCACCGGACTCTAAGACCCCATCCCACCCCCAGAGAATGCAGTTAGTGGGAAGTGACAAATGAGCCCAAGGAAGAGGGAGGGGGCTGAGGATCGATGGCATTAACATGGTGCCCAAATTAAATATTGACTTTCTTGGTTGACTCTAGGGACACGAGGATTGATGGCAGAGTCGTGCAGTGCCACCACAGGAGACTGGGACATATCAACCTGGAGCAGGACCAGTGGGAAGCTGAGGCTGGGGGGAGGGTCTGTCCCTGCTCTTGCCTATGTAGGAGCGTGTCAGGGTGGGGGTTGCAGGGAGCCTTGTGTAATATGCCTAAATCTCCATCTTGCACCAAGCAGCTTCCTTTGGGAGTCAAGTTCCCTCCTCCTTTGAGTCCCAGAGTCAGAATTTGTTGAGCACCCAACATCCCCCTCACCCTCTCCAAGAACTGTGGTTGCCCTGCAGCTCCACAAGTAAGCAGAATTGATCTCCACCATGCTATCCGTTCCTAAGTCTCAGGACCCTGCCTCTCAAGGTGGTGGGCTGGTTATCTCTGTTTTGTTTTAAGCAGGATGGGGGTAGAGATAAGGATGTTCTCTGCAGCTAGTTCACCTTCAGAACCTACAGCAGGCTGTGGTTTTTTTCTCCTCCTTTTCAAAACTCCACCTTAAGAACTATCTACACTACTCTCATTTCTTCACCTTCCACCCACTTGACGGCCCACGCCAAGCTGGCTTCCTGCCACATCAACACCTTGAGCCAGAGCCCTCCTGAGTCCCAGCCCTGTGTGTTTCACCACCCACTTTGTACTTAAAATCTTATGCTGACTATTTTAAAGTTAACATGTCCAAGGCCAAATTCAGAGATTGTCTTCCCCAAAGCTGGTCCTCTTCAAGGCCCCTAAGTGAATGGCATAGTCACCCACCCAAGTGGGTGAGGCAGAATCACCCTTGGCTGCCCTGCTACACCAAGTTCACTCCACACGTATAGATGCCCCCCTCCACCACACCACCCCTCTAAAGCCTCCAGCCTGTGCTCTTACTAATCTCTCCAAAAACCACGCTCCCTCTTCAGGCACCTCCCAAGCCATTTCACATCTCCCTAGGGATCCCTTTAATATATAAATCAAGCTAATCCTCTACTCCATACCTCCCTTGGCTTCCACTAAGCTTAAAGGACAAAATCCTGAACAGAGTCTCCCTTTTCCTGGATGTTGAACATATATCTTGAGGACCTGAGAAGGGGTCCTCTTTCTGAAGTAGGTGCCCCTAAAGGAGTAAAATAAAGAACGAGAGGACAGACTGGGGGACTAGAAAGTCCCAAGTGTAAGCCCCACACAACTGCCAAGGGGGGCGTGAGGAAGGGGGCGTGAGGAAGCACACAGAAACTAAATCCAGTAAGGCAGAAGTCATCAGCCTCCTGCCCCAGGTCCTCTCTCAGCCCAGCAGACCACCTAATTTCCTTTTAATTGGTACCTAATGGAAGTGAATGAAGCCCGATTGAGTTTTAATGTGTACTCAAGTGCCAGCCCCAATCTGCCCCCTTCTCTCAGGGTCTGGGGCTTGTAGGTGGGAGGGAAGATGATAGGCTGTGGGGTCAGGCCGGGAGAGGACATGTCTTTGGCCCAGGCCTGATGAGACAAGCCTGATGTGAGCTCACAGGCATCCTCAGGGCTTCTCCCACTTCCCCACACCTTCTCTGTTTTCCCAGACTAGCTACATTTCAGAAGACTCAGGACCTTGGGACCGTTATTCCTGAATGGTTAACTTCATTGGATGAAGAAATGGCTGGCAGCTTAGCACAGCGTGAACCTGGGTATGTGTGGGTGGATCTTGGAGGGTGTGGCTGGGATACTGTGTAAAATCCTTTGCCTACTCCTCTCTGGCCCTGCTCCCCTGCTCTGATTTCCTGTCTGCCATGAACTAAGCAGCTTTGCTCCACCAGGCGATTGGTGCCTCAGAGCCAACCGACCACAGACTGAATCTCCAAACCCATGAACTAACTTTTCTTCCATTAAGCTGCAGGTCTCAGCGAGAGGGAAATTGACTAGTGTAAATCTCCTGTGAGCTGGCACCGTACTAAATCACTTCCTGGGACACTCTCTGTAGCGTGGTGAGGAAGGTCATGCTGAGAAGCTTCCTTTTATCAAAGCACACTGAAAAGACTTGCCCAAAGGAACCACCTTTGCTCTGTTTAGAGCTATGTCTAATGTGGCAGCCACCAGCCACAGGTGGGTACTGAGCATGTGCATTGTGGCAAGATAGAACTGAAACGTGTTGTGTGTACAAAACATTTGAGAGTTTAAGGTCTTAGGAGGAAAAGGAATGTAAACTATTTGATAATATTTTATATTGATTATATGTCAAAATGAAAATTTTAATGTATGGCGTAAATCTATTATTAAAATTAACTTTGACTTTTAAAACTTTAAAGTCTACTGACATTTAAAACAATTATATATACTTCCTGTTGTTTTTTTTTAACAGTCCCTAGGAGCAAGATAAGGATGGTCTGCTCCCCCAGGACCACAGACTGGAAGACAAAGAGAGGCTGTTGTTGACCTTGGGGGGTGTCTTGCAGGCTTGACTCCTTCCTCACATCCTGGAAGAGAAGTCCTGTTCAGCACTCTGGACAGCATTCACTTGGTCCCATTTGTGAGACAGCACTGAGGTCCAGAAATAACTGCAGGAGTTAGTAATACCTACAAAATGTTTCCCAGCTTTGGGAAGGGCCATGGAGTGTTTCTGAGGATCAAAGCTAGAGCCTTCCTCATGCTAGGCAAGGGTTTTGCCACTGAGCTACATCCACAGCTGCCTAGCATGCACCAGGGAGAAATGGGGTACAGTGGAGGGACAGAGACAGAGGGAGGGAATGTATCCTCTCAAGCCATGCTCGGAATGCCTGGGTAGGGATCGTCAATATTCCCACTTTGCAGGTGAGGAAACCAGGGCTCAGAGAGTCCTGAGTGTTCCGTCTTTTCACTCAGCAGAAGCCTGCTGAGGCCAGCTGCACCTGGTCTGGCTTCATGCACACACAGGTTGACACAGGTGACAGCTGTCCTGGGTCTGTAAGGAGAAACAAACTTTTCCCACACAGTGCAGGCAGAAGGAAATATGTATAACAGTCTTGGACATGAGAAACGGGCCACGAGAGGTAGGAAAGGGCCACATCACCTAGGGTCTTGCCTTCAAGGCTAGTTCTAGGAACTACAGAAGGCTTCTGAGCAGGACAGTGGCCTGATCGGCAGTATGGACAGGTCATACTTAGGCCAGTGATGAAGGGCTGGTGAACAGAGGTGGAGAAAACAAGAGTGATGAGTTTTTAAATTGAAGCTCAGGCAATGGGGCATGGGGGGACACACTTGTAACCCCAGAACCCTGGGAGGCTGAGGCAGGAGGATTACAAATTCAAGCTCAGCCTGGGTTAATTCAGTGATCTTCTCTCAAAAAAAGGGAGGAGGGGCTGGGATGTGCAGTTCAGGGATGTCTGAGTTCAATGCCCAGCATTGGGGGGGAGAAAAGGAGGAAAGGACAGAGGGAGAGAGAGAGAGAAAGAAGAGAAGAAAAGAAGGAAGAGAAAAAGAAATTCAAGCCCCAGGAAAAATGGCAGGCTGTTAGAAATCAGTCCAAGGGGCCATCAGGCCAATTCATTGCACAAGGAAGAACACTCAAGTCAGGCAGGGTCTAGTCACCTGTTTATCACACAGCAAATTTGTTCTGGGGTTCTGGAGTCTCCAGGAGTACAGGCTCCCCCCCAGGAAAGTGGGGGTCTTAAAGCTGTCAGAAATGTTTGTTGGCAGCCAAAGTTGCTAATGGAGCAAATCAATAAGGTGGCTACTCCACCTGCTCCTCAGGCCAAATGCAAAGGGAGAAAGTAGTAGGCGGAGGAGAGTGTGCACCGCTGCTCACCCCAGCCTGTGGAGCCCAGGGCTGGAAGGAGGGGGAGAGGGCACAGGGAAGGGCTCTAAGAAGTCCATTAGGTGGTGGCAGGGATGGCTCTGAGATGTGAGCCCAGCTGGGATGTGCCGGCACAAGGGTAGGGACTGGCTCTGTTTGTGCAAACCCATTACCCTCCTTCTAGGAAGGCGTCCTTTTCTGAAGATCTGCTCCCCCTTCCTCACTGAAGGGGCTCTGCGGGGGCTGCCAATCACAGTGCCTATGGCCAATCAGAGCCTTTCCTTCCTTAGGAGTTTTCTAATTGGAATTCAAGAGGAAAGTTTCTTTCCCTCTGGGGGCAAAATTGAGTGATGGGAGCTGAGAGGAGGAAGCTTGGTGGGTCCAGGGGACAAGGAATGCTGCCCAAAAGAAGAAAGCCCCCACACAGAGGAAACTGGGGGGGTTGGAAAACCTCTGATGTGGGCCACAGGCCTACAGCTTGTGCCCAAACTGGCTGGCATCTGATTCTGCCTCTCCTAGCCACACCCCAGGAGTCACACTTCCAGAAGCTCTGGAAATTTTGGAAAGTCACATGCCCGCACTGAGCCTCATTTGTCATATGCAGGAGTCTAGTGCTTTGTTCAACAAAATCCTGGGCTTCCTGAGGGAAGGGGGGTGGAGGAGTTGCCAGAGCAGAGCGACAGAAGCACAGACCCGAGAGGACTCTGCCCCCACACTGCTTCTGGTCAGGCCCCACCTTGGGCAGGAGTCCCACGGGACTGAGAGGAAGCCTGGGTTGTTACGGGCTGCAAGACTCTGGAGATGCCACCACCCCTCTTACAGTCTCCTTAAGAAGGCCACTGCGGCTGATCCCCCCTCCAGCCATCTGTTCCTTTTTCCTTGACCATCACCTAGGCCCCTACATTACCTGATCCCTCCCTCAGCCTCCCAAGGAACTGAGTAATACCTCAGAGTCCCTAGCAGGGACTCAGGTGACCATATCGCTAAACAACCAGGCCAGCAGCAGCACCTGGCCCCTGCTAGCTGAGCCCTGCTCCAGGTACCACCCAACTTTGGAAGAGCCATGTCATCCATACGCTGCTCCTCTGAACCCTCTTCCTGGCTACTCACGTGTGTAAGCCTGTGATCCAGCATCGACTCTCCAGACCCTGCGCTCTGGCCCAAGCCGCCCCACATGTACTGGAGGTCAGGTGGCCTGGCATCGAGGGCTCCTCCATGAT
This sequence comes from Petromus typicus, assembly GCA_004026965.1. Taxonomy (NCBI): domain Eukaryota; kingdom Metazoa; phylum Chordata; class Mammalia; order Rodentia; family Petromuridae; genus Petromus; species Petromus typicus. The sequence continues at coordinate 120,876 of PVIR01001309.1, read as the reverse complement.
CTCCTACAGCTCCCTGCAGTCTTAAGGCTCAGATCTCAAGAAGCTGAGCTGAAGCTCCACCTGTGAGAAGCCTGGGCTCAGCCCCCATTCTGCCTCCGACTACAGCCTGCCTCTGACTACAGCCTACTGTCTATCTCTGGCCTCGTTTTCCCCCTTACAAAATGGGCAACTGAACATCTCCCAGCAAGGCTGTTGTGAGGGGCTGGGGCCTACATGTGGGAGGCTCCTGGAACACGCCTGACCCCTCGTCCCTCACAGCAACCCAGCCCAGGCAGTCAGGCACCTGAGATCCAGTGAGTGGCAGCCGTGACCATGGCAGTCATAGGGGAGAGCCAGGCATAGAGTCCCCACCACAATTCCAACCTTCTCAACCCAGTCCACACGGGGAAGGGGAAGGGGAATCAGTGTGTGCAGGCCCACCCAGGCAGACAGCAACAAAGCTGGGGTCCAGGTCCAGCCAGGGCTCCTCCCAGGCAGGGCTAGCCGGACCCCCTCACACTCTGAAGAGACTTGGGGATAGTCAGGGCCGAGCCGGGCCTTCGCCCAGCGGAAGAAACAGCTCAGCAGCCAAATCCACAGAGTGAAGTTTATTCCCAACAAAGTTCCCTCCCCCCTCCCCAGCCCAGGACAGGGACAGACAGGCTGGGGCAAAGATGGAGCTCCAGTGGCTGAGGGGCCTTTCAGAAACAAGAAGGGGCCCTGGCCCCCGGGCCACACCGTGTCTGGCTCTCCCAGCCTGGCTGAGTCCTCTGTGCCTCCTGCCCAGCCCTCGGGAGGGGGAGGGGGCGCTGGCTCCTGGGTAGTTCCAAAGTGGAGTGTGAAAATAGAGAGATATATATTTCTGTGCAGTGGGCAGTCCGGCGTGGCACTCACACCTCTGTCTGGAAGTCGCCATCTGGTGGTTCTGTGGGCTCCCAGGCTGCTGCCCGGTGCAGGGCCAGCCGCTCTCGGGGCTTGGGGGGCAGCGAGCCCAGCGTCATAGATTTGAAGGTGCTCCAGCTCTGATGCCGCCGATGTTGGGAGAGGCCGGGACGCTCCCCGGGGCTGGGCTTCTCCTGCGGAGGGGGCAGGAAGAGCCCAGGGTAGGGACAAGAATCTTCTCTCTCATCCACTGTTCAGAACAGAGAACGCCCCAGAAGGCCAGGGTTGCTCAAGGTTACAGAGCACTCAGGGGTCAAAGTAGAGTTCAAATGTAGATTCGCCAGGCTCAGGTAGGGCTGCCTGACCCTATACTGTGGCCCTGGGACTACATGTCCAGCCTGCTGCTCACAGACCTTGCGGCCTTCCCACTCCCAGACCAGACCGGAACCACAGCTTATGCTGTGACAGCCTCAGAGAGGCAAGCTAGGGCTTCCCAGACAGGGCAGGAGGCCACGAATCGCTGCAACAGCCCTGCCCCAGCCCAGGTGAGACTCGGCTGCTTGTGCCCCATTCTCTACCCCACCCAAGGACATACTCCACTGCTTCTGCCACCACTAGGGCCACAGGTCAGAAGTCAGAGGTGAAGTCCTGAGCTTCAGGGAGCCAGGCCCAGAGGAGGCCTCACCTTGGCTGCAGACTGGCTGCGGTAGCGGTCAAAAGTGTGGAATTTCTGGTTGAGTTCATGGTACAGCTCTGAGTGCCGCTTCCGGGTGTGCATCACCTTCTAGGAGCCACTGGATATCAGTGAATGCCAGCGCCAGGGACCCGCCGCCACAGCCCCAGCCTGGGGTGCTCAGCAGCCTGGGCCCCACCTCCCAGCTTTTGGGACAAGGCTCATTGTCTGCCCCAGAGCCCCAGCATAGGCAGGAAGGAACCGTGGGATGATCCCACAGAAACCACAGGGCCGGCCAGGGTCCTGGGGTCCGAGCCTGCCGTGGTCCCTCCATCCCCTTACGCACACTGCACTCACCTCAAAGTCCAAGTCTGAATACCGCAGCTTCTTCCGCTGGGAGGCAGCAAGGAGGCAATGAGTAGAGGAAAGCATTTTACCACGGGCACAGGCTGGCAAACAGTGTGGGCCCAAACAGACTTTTTAGCCCTGCCCCAAACTGTCTCTGCCTCGTCTGCTGCCCATTACAATCGCCCACACAATTCTAAACGTCATCTTTGACCCCTCAAAATGCTGCCATATGTATTGCTACCTCCCACACAAGGAGTCCAACACCAGGCCCTCGCTCGGTGGCCTGACCACAGGCAGGTGTCCACAGGACAAACCCACCATGACGTCGAGAGCACCCCTCTCCAAGGCCAGCTCCGTCTTCCCTCTTTGTTATGCCTTCTTGTTTTGCCATCTGTGGCAGGAGCAGGCACCAAATGTTCAAGAAACATTTTAGTAGGAAAATTAAACTTGTGACCCCTTTAGCTGCTAACTTAAATTTCTTTATGGTGAAGACAGGGACTAGGTGTCTTCCCCCCCCATCTTTTGTTAGTAGTACTGGTGATTGAATGAAGGCCTTATGCGTGGTGGACAAGCAAGCACTCTACCACAGAACACATCCCCAGCCTTTTTAAAATTCCTTTTAAATTCTGAGAGTCTCATTAACGTGCCCAAGCTAACCTGGAACTCAAGATGCTCCTATGTCAGCCTCTTAAGTAGGTGGGATTACAGGTATACACAATCATACCCAGTTCAGTGGAGCAAATTTCTATGATGTACATGAGCAGACATGCTTTCTGAGCTACAACTATCCCCTTTCCCAACCCACATCCCCCTATTCTTTTTTTTTTTTTTTTTTTTTTTAGGTTTTTTTTGAGACAGGGTCTCGCTTTGTGGTTCAGGCTGGCCCTGAGCTCAACCTCAAACTCACATCACAGCAATCCTCCTGCCTCTGCCTCCCGAGTGCTGGGATTACAGGCGTGAGCCACCACGCCCGGCACTGTGGTATGTGGTGCTGGATGCTGCTGGGCATGAGTCTCCACACCCAGTATGGTATGTGGTTACTGGGGAATCGAACCCAGGCTCTTGCACTTGCAAGACAGGTGCCGGAACCACGGAGCTAACTCCCCGGCCCCACATCCCCCTATTCTTACAACTAGAGTCTTAGACTGTTCTAGAGGATGCTACCCATGGGCCGTGGGCCACTGCCACCTGCTTGTTCCTGGTAATTCTCTGCAGGGAGCTGGCTGGAGGGAAGGGAGACATCAACAGAAAACACCTGGGGAGGGCCACGGAGGGGCTCGCAGTACCTTGGGCAGAGGGGCTCTCACCACACGGCATAGGTAGTGCTCAAGGCAGACAATGACTGTAGCACCCAACTTTCTAGCATTTCCTATTTGCTTCACATAGAAGTAAATGCCTTATACCATCCAATTAATCCTTCCAACGATCTTCCCACTGTTATCCTCACCTTGCCCACAAGGAAACCGAGGCACAGAGAGAGTTCTGTGATCGCTCGGTATGTCTCTCACTGTCCCTCAGCAGCATTCAGGCTGGAACCTAGAGTCACGTCATGTGGGGCCCAGGCTCAGGCCCTGTTGTGTGACTTCCCTAATAATCCAACACCTTTCTGAGCCACGGTCTCCCCAAACAAGGGTCCACCCTGACCATTACGCCAAAGTAGGCATGAAAGCAAGAGTGAAGGAACCCTTTCTGCATGAAGTTTAGGCCCAGGTGAGGGATTCAGATGCCTCAGGATTTCCTTGGAGCGGCCATGAGCCCCACAGAGGGAGAAATGCACAGCATTTACGCCCTTGGTGACCCAAGGTGCTGCTCTGGGGAGGCTGACGGCTGTCCTTTTCTTGCTGGCTGCAGCCTGTGGCTTAGATATGGTTTCAGGCACACAGTCAGCAGACTCCCTCCCCATGCCCTGAAGCCCCTCACCTCCAGAGAGCCCAGCTTCATGGTCGAGCCGGGCACTGTGCGGGGCATGGTCCGGCTGCGCTCTCCTGGCTCGGGCACTGGACGGGCACTGGGTGTTGGCGGTGGTGGTTGGAAAGTCATCCCATAGGGGTTCTGTAGAGACCCATAGGCAGGGCCCAGCCCCAGGCTCGAGTGCTCCACGGACAGGAAGCTGGGGTAGCCTTCAGTGTGGGTCAGTGCTTTGGCAGCCCGCCGAGGAGTTCCCTCAGGCCGGGCCCTGGGGGCATCCTCACCCCCTGCGCCTCCATTGCCAGGCTGCAGGCTCATAGTCCGCCGGGGCAGCACCATGTAGTCCCCCTCGGAGCCAGGCTCGGTTGGCCGCAGCCAGGTGAGGTCCAGCTGCCGCAAGCCACCCTCCCCACACATGTACACAGGGTTGGTCTCCTGGGGGGGTGGCGGCTCGCCCAGACCTGGCGAGGCTGCCATGGGCACCAGGATGTTCCCAGGCAGTTGTGAGAAGCTCAGGCCACCCTCAGGACCCATGAGGCAGGACTTGGGCTCCTCGTCCTCATCCAGGGACAGGCGGGATAGTGTGCCTGTGATGGTGGATGGGTTGCAGGTGTTGACCTCCTTGAACAGAACTGGGGACAGGAGAGAGAGGGATGGGTGAGTCCTGAGAAGAAGGAGGCCCTAGATCCCCTCATTCCGACTGGGAAAGTACTAAACCTGACCTTGGATGGGGAGGGAAACTAAGACCTGGAGATTGATTGGGCGGTTGTATTCTCACACACTGCAGTGGGTAAGAGACAGCTGGCTCACAGACCCCAAAGAGGCAGAGCAGGAAGCAAAGACAAGGCCCAGCTCCCATGGAGGCCTGTTGCACATCCTGACTTCTACCCTACAGCCCCAGGCCGTCAAAGGCCTGTTCCTCTCACACCCTGGATGGCACCTCCCCAGGAGACAGGACAGGAAGCTGCCTCCCAGATGTACCCAGGAAGTCGAGTTCATAGCCTTGACTCCCCCACCTAAGGGCTGCCTGATGCCAGAGTTGGACCCCAGCAGCCATGCCCCATCGGGCCTTCCATGGTGGGGCATGGGCTCCTCCCAGGCAGACTCACCTGTCTGACAGGCCAGGTCCACATCCTTTTCAAAGTCTGACTATAGGCGGAGAGGCAGAGGGAAAATTAGTGTATCGAGGAAGGGCCTCAGGTCCCCCGACCCCAGGTCTGTTCGGCCCAGAGGTGCTTCCAGTAGCACGCTGTCCACCAAGCCCAGTAGGGCTGAGGGCAGACCACACATCGTCACCCCACTGTCAGTGTGTGGTCTCTGCCCATACCCCTGTGACGGGGAGGTGGGCAGCTTAGGACGGGGGGATGGAGGGCGGGCCATCAGGCCTCTGCACTCACCAGGATCTGCAGCTGCCCGTTCTTACAGGAGTCTGGGGAGTCTTCGCTCTCATCGGCCCGACACACGCCCATCTGGCATTTTACCACATCCTGGACCTGGGAGCAGAGGGCACTTGCTGCACCTCAGGCAGGCCCTGATCACCACTGGCTGTGTCCCCCAACCTAGTGACCTCGGCACACGCAGGTGTGAAGGAAAGACATGTATCCAGCCCCAGGGACAGTGACAACACCTGAGCCAGGCTGAAGGTGAGAAGGGGCCTCAGGAGGCTGCGCCCAGGCTGCCCAGGTGATCAGTGCCTACACCCGAGGCGCCCCAGCTGGAGCCCAAAGCAGCCTGCTCAGTCCTTGGTCCCTCGCTTTACAAGGTGGGAGAAGCCAGAGGCCTGACTGGATGGGGAGGCCCAGCCCACCTCTCTGCGCAGGAAGCAGTGCACAGCGGTGATGACAAAGCCCTGTGCAGAGTTGAAGACAGCAAAGAGGGCCTGGAAGAGGACGGAGCGGCGATCTGTCATGGCCAGGACGGCAGACATCCAGGTGAGTGCCAGGAGGGGCAGCACCACACAGGAACTCCAGAGTGAGGCCCTGTGGGGAGAGTGGCAGAGGGTCGATCAGAGTGACACACTGGGGATGGGGTGGCAAGCGCCTAGGTCTCCACTTGGCTTGGGGACTGGCAGGGCCCTGAATCAAGCCCTCAGTAGTGCCCCAGGTAGAGAACCACGGAAACAGAGAACAGAGACAGCAGGGCACTGTGGGTCAGAGCAGGGGCCAGGGGAACCAGGAGGACCAAGACAGTGGGGAGGAGGCAGAGACAGTGTGAGAGGGGACATTTGCAGAGGCAGACCGATGCTGGCACAAGGAGTGTCAGCCCCAATTTTCCCAGAATCACCTGGGGAGCTTTGTAAAACACACAGCCCAGGGCCACATCCCCAGAGATTCCACTTGGGTAGGCTGGGAGAGCAGGGGAGAAAGAGGGACAGAGAGATGACAGCCATGGTAAGAGAAAGCGGGAGACAGAGACACCCAGACAGAAAGATTAAACAGGCAGAGCACGCGGAGGACGCCAGAGCACAAGTCCTTGGGGAGAAGCTGGGGCCAGCACGGCAAGCCAGAGGCTGTCCACCTGGGTCCCCTCGGAGGAGATGCCTGGCCCCAGAAGCTGCTCAGAGCCCTGGACAGAAGGGTTAGAGCTGAGCTTGGGGTAGAGGGTCAGGGCCAAGCCTATACACCTTTGCCTCTTTGCCAGGGGAAGGCAGAGAAAATAGGCAGAGAGGCCCTGGCCTCTAGGCTGCACCCCACACACCTGCTACAGACATGAGGGACGGAAGGGCTGCCTCGCCCTACTGGGCCAGGTGCCAGACCCAGCCTACTCTGCCCATGGCACTCCACGGGTGAGGGAGTCAGGCACAGCTCCAGACCGGGCAGAGAGAGCTGGGGAGGCCAAGGCAGAGAGACCTGTCCCAGGAAGAGTGGCGCAGAGCTTTTCAGCCCTGCCGGGAGCAGGCCCTGTGGTCTCTAAAGCTCTTGGAGGCGGAGCCAAGATCAAGAGAGGGTCTAATCACAGTAATAAGAGCTGCCATTGATTAGCCACCAATTCTGCGCCAGGCCCTCCACTGAACACTTTACATACATTATTTCAAATTGTGATCAAAACAACTCCAATAAACAGGCCTGGGGGCTAGTATCTGGATTCACAGATGAGGAAACTGGAGTGCGTCCAGCTGGGCAGAGAGAAAAGAACTGGGACACAAACCCAGCTTGGTTGACTCCAACGCCCAAGCCTTAACTACTAGTTGGGCAGACAGGAAGGGAGGCGGACGGCACTGCAAGGCAAAGGGCGCCCTCTGCTCCTTGGAGCTCCGCCATGACAGAGACAGCACAGGAGGCCACCAGGGGTCCTCGAGGTGTACAAGATGAAGCTGGACTTTTGCTGCCGGAGCTCCAGCCCTGGAGGCAGGGTGGGCCTGGACCCCTGTGGGTCTGTTCTACTCTCAAGTAGCTCAATTATAAGATTCTCAGCTTCCAGGAGGGCGGGTTGGGTTCCAGTGAAGTAATTGTCTACCTTCATGATTCTGTCTCCAATTGATTGTTAGATTCAGTGCCTCTGAATTCTAAGTCTCAGGACTCTATGACAGATGATAAGACTATGATTCACTCATTCTCACATTCTTAGCTTCTGATTGTCTTATTCTAAGATTCTATCATTCTAATTCTAAGGTTCTTTAGCTCAAGAATTCTAAAGGCCTCAGTCTCTGAGCCTCTGTGGGTTGGTGTTGTGAGGAGGAGGAGCAGCCTATGGCTGTGCCTGGATAGAACAGTAGCCAGGAGCGGGGGAAGGGTGGGAGGGATGGGTGGGCAAAGGAACCCAGCACCTTGGGGAGACACAGACAGTCACTCCCCATCACCGTCCGCCACCTTATCCCGAACCCTGGAGAGTGTGTGGCAATAGGTGGGCAGGGCAAGCTCTCCGAGGCCTGGGCTCATGATGTCCCTCCCTCCTCCCACCCTGGACACTGTCCCCCCATTCCTCTGCCCCAACCCACCCCCACCGCCCACCAGGGGGCACGACTAACATGGCGTTCCTGGCCGAGGCTGAGCTGAGCAGGGGGCTGGGGACCGCTCCACACGCTGAGCAGGGGAGGAGCAGGCTGGCCCAGGGGCACCGCTCCGACCTCGGGGGCGGCACAGACATGGGAGAAGGGGAAACACACGGGAAGCCGGGAGACAGGGGCAGAGTGAGCCCCGAGAGGGTGGGAGGGGAGGGCAGACGAGAGAGAGAGAGCTGGGTTAGGGTGGGTGAGGGGCTGCAGCTGAGCACGCCAGGTGCCCACCTTGCCTGCACCCTTGATGCACCAAGGCTGGGGACCCCCAGTCGGCATTATCAAGCCCTGAGTCTCCAAGAGTGCCCTCAGCCCTCCTCCCTGCACCGCTCCCCAGAAAGGCCAAGTCACAGGGCCTTCCCTTACCCGGCCCTCTGCTTCTTGGACTTGTCAGAGATGCCATCGCGTGCCATGAGCTTGTTGAAGACGATGATTCCGATGAGCATATTGACCTGGGGGCCAGCAAAGGGAGTGGGGAGACAGGATCATGAGGTGCTTCCAGGCAGGAAACCCCTAGGTGGGAGCGTGGGCAGGGAGGAGGCAGATGAGGAAGCCCTGGGCCACATCCCTCCCAGAACAATGAAAGGGGCACCTACCAGGACAATGACAGCTGCAGGTCCCACAAAAGCATACAGGAGGCCGCCTTCCAGGGAAAGCCAGCAGCTGGGGTGGGAGAGAAGGGTGTCAGACCCAGCAGGCTCCCTCCACCCTCACACACCACCCCTCAATCCCCAGGGGTGCCATGCCCATATTACTAATGGAGATCTGGCCTCAATGAGTGAGAGGGAGCCGCTGGCCCCTGCTGAGCCTCAGTTTCCCCTTCAGCAAAAGTCAAGAACATCAGGTCCAACTCCTTGGGCTACTACAGGAATGAAATAGCTGCCCTGAGTTCGGTGTCTTTGGGATTGCTCATTCCAAGCACATCCTTTTATAGTTGGGGAAACTGAGGCTCACAGAGAGGAACTTCCTCAAAGACATACAACAGGTGTAGGCCAGGATCTCAGCCAGTAAGTCCTAACACCCAGACCCCAATCCTATCCCCACCCGCCTCAGGAGGCCCACGTACTAGCTGGATGTACCGTATCCTTTGGTGCGGGTAAAGCCAACAGACACAGCCACCACCAGGGCGGGCAGACCTGGGGGAGCCGGGAGCAGGAGAGCCATAGTGAGATGACTGCTGGCGCTCAGGGCCCCTCACTCTTTTACCCACAAGCCTATCTGACCCTGGTGCCCACAGAGCTGGGCCAGGGCCCAGGTGGAGGCGCCTGGCTACCCCTGCCCCACAAAGTCCAGCAGTAGAACCCTGAACCGGTCCTGCTCACCCCAGCCCAGGCAGAGGAAGCGCTTGCGAACGAGACGGGTGCGCATCCGCCCAATGACAGCCAGGTAGGACTGCCAGGCCTCAGTGAGCACCCAGCAAAAGGAGGACAGAAAGAAGAAGTGCAGGAAGGCAGCCGTCATGGTACACACGCCCTGCAGGGACGGAGCAGAGGGAGTGGCCCTGAGCAGCTGCCAGGGCAGGCGACACCAGCTTCCCACACCGGCTGCTGGGCACTGCTGTGGACAGCCGCCTACCCGAGCCCCACCCCCACGGAGCCCCGCCAGGCACCCCCGCCTTCCTGCACCCACACACAGCACGACATGGGCCTGCTGACACGCACACGGCACTCTGCCTCCAGGGAGGCGGGCGGGCAGGCCACCCACATACAGACAGGACCGATGGTGGGGCAGGCAGGAGCACCTGCCACATCATGGCCGGGCAGGCCCCACATCCGGCACTCACAGTTCTGGCACTGGGCAGAAAAGGCCAAGAGGGTATGAGGACTATAGTCCCCTGGGTCGTCCACAGGGAGGTGGCCAAGGACCTTGCAGATGTGAGGAAGCCCAAAGCCACCCACCAGCACGAGTGCGCTCCAAGCTCAGCTCACACGCAAACAAGCTCAGCTCACTGTCGTACACAAACACTCTTCGCTGAGCCACCCCACACCCTCATGGACGCTCAGACACCGCCTCCACTTCCCCTGTCCCCAGCGCGCAGCTGGAGTGTACACACACATCCACCCCTAGGATACCTACAAAGACACCACCCTCCCCCTCAGCACACCCCGGAGCCTGCACCTGCCTTGCTCAGCACTCGGGACTGGCCCACCAGGATCAGAATGTTGGAAGCCAGGATGGACAGACAGAAATTCAGCAGGATGATGGAGCGTTCCGATTTGATGAACCTGACAGAGCACGGTGGACAGCACGGAGGTGCTGGCTGCCTGCCTGACCGGCAACAGCTGGCCACCTCCTGCCCTGTCCATGTCCAACCTACCTCCAGAAGGCAGCATAGATGGCCAGCAGCGTGAGCAGGGCCATGCAGGACACGGCACAGCCAATCACCAGGGGGACTGAGGGTGCACCCGCCAGCTCCAGGGTCTGTAGGAGACGGGTTTCTGGGAGAGGGCACGGCAGGGTGCCCAATCTCCCTGTCTGGCATAGACTGGCATACTCAGGTGTAGAGGGCACGTGATGTTATCTTCACATGAGCAAGATCAAGCCAGATCACACACGTGGATGCACGTTTATCCCAGTCACACACACTCTTCTATACACAGCCACGCACACACATGTGCATGCCACACAGTGTCCTGCAGGCAGGGCTCATGGCTCTGAGCACCATCCCAGGGGCACAGGCTTCCTGCACAGCATAGTAAAGGTCACTAGACGCCAGCAGGAAAGTTACAGAGGGCAGCCCAGCAGCATCCTCCATTGCCCAGCCAGAACCCCTCTCCTACTCACCAGGTCCTTTGGCGGCTGGGCCAGAACAGCAAAGGTAGACAGGCGCTGACACTGGCAGCGGGTGTGGGCTGCCTGGGTCTCCAGGGTCTGGCAGTTCTCAGTGTTCCAGTCCCCCGAGCTGGCATCTCTTGGGTTGGGGAGAGGTGGTGTGAACCCTGAGCCCAACTCCATAACCCCCCCCCCCACAGTGCTGGCCACTGTCAGGGACAAAGTGAAATCTGGGGCAAAGCCACATCCATGCGGGGACAGGAGAGAGACCAGGATGTCTTCTCAGCCCCTCCAGCCCGAGTGTGGTCTCAAGGAACCCTTCGGCCACCCTGGCAGAAGACTCTTCCTGATGACGGGTTCTAGGGCTACACCCTCCCTCACCCAAGCTGCCCCCAACTCACGCTCTGGAGTAGTCCCAGCTGGCACAGTGGGGATCTGTGGTGCCCTGGGGAGCAGAAGACATGTGTGCAGGCTAGGGTGGAGAGCTCGCCACCCATGACCACCACCATCCTGCCACAGCTGCTCCTATTCACAGGCCAAGGTTCAGCCCAGCACGGGGACAGACTGCCTCCACTGGCCACTAGCTGAGGTAACTCAGGCTCCCGGCCGGGCCCCCGCTCACATTGATGATGTAGGACAGCTCCACTGTGATGAGCGGCTCCGCGGGAGGCTGGGTGGGGGGCCGCACAGTCACTGTCATCACTCGGGAGGTGACAGCTAGCGGAGGCCTGAGGGGCAGGAAACGAGGTTAGCTCCTTCCAGAGGGCATCCAGACCAGTAAGAAGCTCTGAAGTGCTTTGGATGGTGTCAGTGAGGCCCAGAACTCAGTGTGCGGACTCCGGGTGAGGCCTAGAGCATGGCCCACCACGTCCCAGACACCAGCACAGCCTGCGGGAGCTGCATGGGCATCTGAGAGCCAGGGCAGGGGCCCCAAGGGTGCAGGGCAGCAGGCAGAGCACGCTGCTCAGCAGACCCACCTGGGGGGTGGCAGGATGAGGCCCAGGGTGCGGTAGAGCACAGCACCGATCACGAAGTAGGAGGAGTCATCAGGGTCTGCTGGGAGGAGGCGCTGGTGCGAGTGGCCTGGACCCGGGGGCACAGTTCCTGGGCCCCTCCCTTTGGCAAGGGTGCCTGCTGCCCCAGGTGCGGCTGGATTCCCTGGGGAGGAGAGGGTGAGCACCTCCTTGGGCAGGAAAAGGCGGTCCTCTGAGTGCCGCACCCAGTCCTTCATGCCCCGGCGGCCCCGCATGGGAAACGTGATGTCGCTGGACACGGCCGAGATGGGCTCTCGCTGAATGCTGATCACTGCAGGGGAGGAGGGTGGGCAGAGCGCACGAGAGACAGGCCGAAGGGGACAGGCCCGAGGGGAGAGACAGACATGGGGGGACACAGTATACACAGGGAGGGGAACACGTACCCAGAGCCAGACAAGGCAGAGATGGAGGGAAAACATGTGGAGAGAAAGACACAAGTGTGGGATTAGATGAGGGAAAGAAAGGGCCCAGAAACAAGAGACAGAAAAACTGAAAAGGCCTTTTGGAAACTAACCCCCACCCACAGTGGACTGGGCTCTGCCACTGCCCGCACACGCCCCCCACCCCACCTCCTTGTACCCAGATTGTCCGTGACAATCAGAGAGCTCTGGAAGGCCTTGAGGGCATCGCCCACCAGGTGAATGAAGTCTTCCACAACACGAAGCAAGTGCACAGAGCCAGGGGACACCTGGGGATAGAAAGCATGAAAAGTTGTGGTGATTCCAGGTGGCCACACGTCGGAGAAAGAATCTAGAATTGGGGCCTCACCTGCTGAGCGTCGTCCCACTTGTCCTTGTTTTCTTCGTCTACCATGAAGCTCACTACCTGGAAAAAGCGCTGCGGAAAGAAAAAGGAGCTTTAGCCCTGGTGACAGGACATCCCCACTACACACTTGCTGCCAGCAGCCCCTGCCACAGGGACTTGGCCCCCCTCTGTTCAGTGTGGGGCTTCTCCACCCTCCTTCCTCCTGGCAGCACAGGGTGGTACCTGCACATCATCAGCGGAGGGCACATAGGTGGCCCTTTTGAAGGTGTCAGTGACATTCCTCAGAATGTCCACAGAGAAGAGCAGGTCCCCACTATAGTACGTGCGGCGGGCCAGTAGGTCTTGCAGGCTGCGCACCACCTGTGACATGCCCTCACCCGCTAGCATGCGCTGTCCCTTTGCCAGGTGCTCCCGGAGCTGCAGGTGACACGTGAGTCTTCATCACTGGACGGCTGGGCCCAGACCCTGACCCATCCCCCTCCCACCCACCCAGTGCTTATGGCCAGAAGGAGAGAGGGCATACAATGTCAGAGATGCTCAAAGGGCAGACAGAGTCCAAGAAGGAGACTCAGAGAACCCTAAAAGATACTGTCAGAAGACTGCAACAGAGGGCTGGGGATTTAGATCAGTGGTTCCAGCGCCTGCCTTGCAAGTACAAGGGCCCAGGTTTAATCTCCGGTAACCACATACAACAATGCTGGGTGTGGAGTCTCATGCCCACCAGCAATCAGTACCACATATCACAGTGCTGGGCATGGTGGCTCACACTTGTAATCCCCAGGAACTGGGAGGCAGAGGCAGGAGGATTGCTGTGAGTTTGAGGCTGAGCTCAAGGCCAGCCTGAACTATCAAAGCGAGACCCTGTCTCACAAAAAAAAAAAAAAAAAAAAAAGACTGCAATTGAAGCAGCCAGAGAAACCAGGTGCTCAACTGTATATATAAAAGATGATAAGCCAGTATGTGGACAGGGCACCTCACCCACCCAAGGGAGTCACGCACATTCTGAAGTATACACACGTGCTCCCTCCCTCCCAACCACAAGCCCCAAAAGCAAAGACCACCCGATACCCTAAAAAGTCAGAAATACAACACACACATTTACACCACCTACCCCCACGGCAGGCCCCAAACGGGGTTTCGGGGAACAGAAAAAGAAATTCAACTTTGCCTTTAAGGAGTGCCCCCAGTCTAGCACAGCAAGACACCCAGATAAATATTCTTAACAGCAAGCGACTGAGTAGCTCAGGGGCTTGTAGGAGCACGAGGGTGGACACCCCTGACAGGAGAAGGCACTCAAGAAATAGGCATTGAGGTATGAGTAGGAGTTTGCCAGACAAGGAGAGGCACAGCCAGGCAGAAGTGGGCACAGCGAATGCCAAGGCATGTGGGAGTGACCGAGCCTCAAGTTTCCTCAATTCCCTGAGCATGTAGCACCCCACCTCGGCAGGGGACACTCACTGACAGATACAGGTAGCGGTATTCGTGGGAGATGCAGCGGGCGAAGCTGGGCAGACCCCAGTACGCCACACCCTGTGCACTGAGGAGACAGCGGCGGCTGGCAGAGCCTGCGGGGGACAAGACGGTTGAGCATGGGGCTGAGCTCCCCACTCCCTCCACAGCTCAGGACGGAGACACAGAAGGCTGAGGTCTGCGCACTTTACCCGTGGCATTGGGGGGGCACTTGTTGTAGATGATCTCGCCAGCCGCTGCCTTCTTCCATGTCATCAGCATCACATACTCGTCCCTGCACATCTCATGGAAGGCTGCAAGTGCAGGGGAGCGGCTCAGCCGGGCTCTCACACATGCCCGCACATGCACACACACGTGTGCACAAGCACACACGCACATGCACACGCCCCCGCCCGGGAGCTGTGCACAGTACCTGGACACCTCTTCTCGCTGCACGGCTTCACTTCCTCTCCAGTACCCTCACAGGGGGAGCCTTTCGTGCCTGAGGCCTGGCACATGCGGAAGCGGCGCTGCCAGCCTGTGTCACAGGTCTTGGAGCACAGGCTCCATGCATTCCACGGCCCCCACTTGCCGCCAGTGGCTGTGGGGGAGGGGAAGCGTGAGGGGCTGCAGGTGTCCCCAAGGCCAGGGCTGCCACCTGCTACCTTCACACTGGGACTCACCCGGGCACTCGGGGTTGCTGCACACGCGGGTTTCGGTGAGGGGACCTGTGCACGTCGCCCAGGATGGGCCAGCCACACTGCACTTCCGGCTACGCTGCTGGGTCCCATTGGCACAGGAGGAGGAGCATGGGCCCCAGGGACTCCACTCTAGCCACTGGCCTTCCACTGCATGGGGAGACACAAGCAGGGGGTCGTTGAGCAGGACATGGGCAGACTGGCAGGGGCAGAGTACCACTGGGGGACTGCAGAGCCACTCAGCACTTGAACCTGTGCCAGGCCAGCCCCACTCCGTGGGTCCATGAAAGGGTCTAGAATGAGCACAGAGAGGGTGCTGGGGCGTATCCTGCCTGCTTGTCACCAGCTCCAGAATGCAGGACATGACTTCACTTGGCAGTAAGAGGCAAACTCTCATCTGGCTGAGGACACAAGTCTGACCTCTGCCCACCCTTATGCCCAGCTTTGTGCCCTCTCACAGTCCAGCTGGCCAGGGCACCTACATGCTTCTGACACCAAGTGCAGCCAGGGTGTATAGGAAGGGGTGCTGGCACGCAGGCCCCTCCGCATGGGGTCACAGTGTGCCAAGCCCAGTCAGGGATGGGGCTCACCTCCCACACCGGACATACTATTCCAGTCTTCCCCATGCTTGGTCAGTGCTCAAGGGGCCCCTGGGGCAGAGCTGTGGATGTGACTGTCTCCTCTGGGGCTCCCAACCCCCACCCCCACCCTTCCCCCACCCAGCTGGGCAGCGCCTGCCTAGAAGCCCCCAGGCGCTACTGACCCGGGCAGGCAGCCATGCTGCAGAGCTTAGTCTGCAGCTCGGGACCCTCGCAGGCCTTGCCGCCGTGCTGGGGGGGCACGCAGGTCCGCATCCGGCTCCGAGACCCCCGCCCGCAGCTGCGGGAGCACAGGCTCCAGGACCCCCACTCCTCCCACACGCCGTGCACTGTAAGGAAGCACGTGGCCGGTGGCAGGGCAGCACTTTGGCCCTGCCCACTGCCATCACCTGCCCATCCGCCCACCAATCAGGAGCTCCGCAACTCTGCGGCCCCTCCTTATTGGCTCTGCCCTGCGATCTCTCAGGGCCCCAGGGCTCTGCCCTCTGAGGGGATGAGGACTACACAGTTTCTGGTCCCAATGCATACAGGACAGATCCTGTGGACTCCTGGATCAGGAGAGTAGGACCAACCTAGGAGGGCAACCAGGGGTCCTCTTCTCCTGCTCCCCTGAGGCTGCAGAGAAGGACCCCAGATCCACCCCACTCTACCCTTCCCACCCCCAGACCCACAGCCTGAGTCCAACACAGCAGGCCTGGGGCAAGAGAAATGCCCCTCTCAGCCCAAGCTCACGGACACACAAAGAGACACGAATCTCTACATGGACACCGACACACGGAGCTCACATGCTGGCACACAGCTCTGCCCCAGCCCTTTGCAAGCACCTGCCACACCCCAGGTACCAGGGGCCCTCCCTGGTAGACCCTGCTCTCATTTCACAGCCAGGTCCCATTATGTCTCAGGGAACAGGAACAAGACTGCTGCCCTGCCCGAGAGAGGGCAGGCTCATGCATTTTCTCAGCAACTACGTGTTTAACCACAGAGGACCTATGGGTCTGCAGGATGCTCCCTGGACTGTTGGGGAAGGGTTCATTTTCAAATAACAGTGGCATTCATCCTAGGCCCTCAAGGACAGCAGAATTTTAACAGCAAGGTGGGAAGGAAGGGTAAGATGAGAAGCAGCAAACGCAAACGGGGTGGGGTGGGGGGTGGTTCAAGAGTGCTCACGAGGCCAGGGCTGGGCACACCGTGGGCAACGAGGGTAAAAATGAGCTGTGGGCATCAGAGGAGTATGGTGCCCAGAACTGAGCCCACTAGTGTGGTCTGATTCAGCTGTGCCCTTCCCCAGGTTGGCATGGTGCCCCTTGCCTTGCTGGCATAGTGCATGAGTCTAGGCATGGTGTGAGGGACAGACAATGTGTTGAAAGGAAGGAAGGCCAACCGAGTGTTTGTGGGAGAGTCACGTCCCAGGCAGGACCTAACTCTGCGGGCAGGCGGGGCAGGGAGGAGGATGGGCCTACCTGGGCAGGTGGCTGAATTGTTGCAGGGCCGGGTCTCCCGCAGGGGCCCGCTGCACAGGGTCCCATAGGGGGAGGACACGCAGGAGCGGGTCCGCACCTGCAGACCCTGCCCACACGTCAGGGAACACACGCTCCACGGGGACCACTCCTCAGCCGCCGGGTCGCCTACAAGAGAGGGACAGTGTCGGCGGCAGGGGGCACTTCCCAGGCCTTCAACTTCACGGAGTGGGGGAGCACCAGCAAGATGGGCACGGGCATAAGAGGACCCTCCTATCCTGACCCCAAGTGGCGGGCTCTCCAGCAGGCAGCCCAGTCCCGCTCACAGGCCTTAAGTGGCAGAGAGATGCAACTGAGCTCCAGGACATGGACAGACAGGCACACGTCAAGCACACACGCCATCAGACGCCACACAGTCGGGCCCTGCCCCAGAGGGAGGGAGGCGGGCCCGAGTTACCTGTCTGCGCCATGTACAGCCCAGGCTCATCTGCAGACCTCGGCCACTGGGTTTTCACCTTCGGTTCCTCTTCCGGCTCCTCACCTGGAACACGGAGGTGGTGGCAGGGGCTCAGCAAAAGCCGGCCCAGGCCTGACACAGTGGCACAGAGGGCAGCCCTGCCGGTCCTCGGCCTGAGGGTTTGCAGCCAACTGCAGGTGGTGCAGAGAGAGCATCACATCCTTCCCCGTGCCTCCCACCATTTTACAGAGAAGGAAACTGAGGCTCAGAGGCCATATAAGACTTGCAACCACTTTCTGCTTCAACCAGACTGGAGGGTGCTCGTAGTCATGAGCTCTGCCAATTGTGTCTCCTTTAGTCCTTTCGCTGGAAGGAAGGACCATCTCTGTGGAGAGGTGGGGGAACCAGAGAGGGAGTGACACAGCTCAGCGAGCGTGAAGCTCAGGCTCTCTCCCCTCAAAGGCCTGACTCCGTCCCACACCTGCTTCTGGGACACAGCTCATGCTGGGCCTGGGGCCTGGAAGCACTGGGCAGAATGCCACTCCTCTGAGACCTGAAGGCCTAGGCCAGGGCCTACACCAGCAGACCCTCCTCCTGCCGCCCCTGCTGTGAGGAGAGCAGCGGGTGCTCCAAGGCTAGCTTCTGCCTCGCCAGCTGATCACACTGGGCTCTCGGCTCCCTGGATTTATGTCTGGCTGCTCCACCATCCCCAAAGATTTCATTCTCCCAAGCCAGCTCTACAGAGACAGCAGCTGCTACAGGGCTCTCCTTGTGTATTCTACTCTACATGTGTAATGTCTGCCACGTGTTGAAGGACTGGTCCTGGCTCAGCAATACGGGGAGGTGGTGGAAACTTTACAAGGCAGGGCTTAGTGAAGGGTCTTCCAGTCACTTGGGGCGTGTCCTTGAAGGGGATAATGGGACCCTGCCCTCCCATTTCCTCTCCTTCTTATCTCTGGCCATAAGGTGAATGGACTCCTTCCATCACACACTCCCTCCATGAGGAGCTGCCTTGCCACAGGCCCAAGAGCAATGAAGTCAACTGAGCCTGGACCAAAATCTCCCAACTGTGAGCCAAAATAAACCCTCTCTCGTAATGAGCTGATTATCTCGGATGTTTGCAGTGGTGTGGGAAGCTGACTAACACCTCAGACTGGTAGGAGGAGAGGGGAAGATGAAAGCAGAGGGGTGGGGCCAGACACTGGGCTGGCAGGCCTGGGACTGCATGGCATGGGGAGCAGGGTTCACCGTCCCTGCCCCTGACTAGACCGCAATGCAGGGGGCCCCTGCGCTCGGTGCTCTCCTATCCCCACAGCCAGGTCAGCAGCACCTCTGCTGCCCCCTGCTGCCCAGCCCCAGCCCTGCACCAGAGAGGCAGCCCTCCCTGATCAGAAGGGCAAAGTGGCAGCCCTAAGCAAATTCACAGCATGGGGGCTCTGAGCTGCCTCTCCTCACCCACCTTTGGTCTCATCATCTCCTGGGCCTTTCCTTCCACTTCAGCCACTAGTTCCAGAGCCTGAGATACTTCATCTTGGAAAATGCACCACCTTTGAAATCTGGTACATTCTCTCAGAGTAGCCCTGGATCCTGACAGAGAATCTGGGAAGCTGTGCAGCACTGGGCAAGTGTCTTCACCTCTCTGATCCCGCCTTCTCCAGAAAACAAGACTCAGAATCCCCTAAGCTTAAAGACTGACATAAGGACCCTGACAGAAGGCTGTGCGACTCCAGCACTGTGCTTGGCACGTGGCAAACACTCAGAAGACAGTGACTCTCTGGTTTATTTTTATCACCTCCCCTCTCTCACAACCTCCGCCCCGCTCTCTCTTGGTGCCAGGCTGCCCTCCAGCCCCTCAGATTCCTCCTTTCAAACAGCTTCCATGGTCCCTCCAGGATTCACCGCGGAACTTGCCTCTACCAGGCCACAGGGAAGGTTCCCTGGGCCACACCTGCCAGCTCCTCAGTCCCTTCACCCAACCCCTCTACCATGCAAGCTCAGCATCCCCAGCCTGGAGCCCTGTGATGAGCCACCTTTTCCACGCCCACTCCCAGGCTGCTGAAGAGCTTACAGCTGTGCCAACTGGCACCGCGACAGACTCTGGGTTCCACGTGCGCTGGGTACCTTCCTGAGCTTCATTCCTTCCACACACACCTCTCTGCGGTCAGACTGGGCCTCACCCTCTCTCCTCAAGCCCCCGCCCTCCCCTCTCAGTACAACCCCTTCCCGGAGCAAGCAGAAGCTCCCAGGCCCGCCAGGCCCCGAGTCCTGTGCTGCCCCTGCGCCTTCACAGGAGGGCATGTCCACGGTCGCCTCGTCCACGTGCGGTCGGCATTCTCACTCACCATGGCGGCCTGTGAGCCCACTCAGGCCTCCCGCATTCTGGGGCCTCCCTGCTCCCTTCGGCCTCCTCTGGTGGCTGCCCACGGGCTTCCTTCCTTCACCGAGGCACGGTTCCCAGCTGCCACTCCACTTTCTCACCTGCCACTCACTTCCTGGCTCGGATGTCACCTGCCCTGTTGATCTGCTGCAGCCTGGCTGCTGTCCACATCTCTTTGCTGAAACCGTTCCTGACAAAGTCATCAACACCCTCTCGCACTCACTCTGTGGACGCTCCCAGGCCTCATCTTGCTTGACCCTCAGCAGCAGTTGGACCTGCTCATCCTTCCTGGCTTGAGACCCTCTCCTCCCCGGCTCTTCTGGTTCCCTTTGACCTCCCTAAGGGCTGTTCTAACCCCCACCGCCTGTCTGGTCCTCCCCTGCTGCCTCCGCCACAGGCACCCACGCTTTTCGTGTTCTCACTGCAGTGCACAGCCTCACAGCCAGCATCCCGTCACTACTTCCGGCCCGGCCTCTCCTGTATCCACTGCTGTACGCCCTCCTGCCTCCTGCCTTCACTTTCAAACGCAGCACATCCAGAATGGGATCGTCTGCTCTTAAACCTCCACTTGCTGGTTTCCACCTTTGTCTGTAAGATTCCTACTCACCCTCCAAAACCTCCCTCAGGTGACCTCTCGTGCAGGAAGCCTTCCTTCCCACCACTCCTCAGCACGGCCGGCTGCCCCTTCTGCAGCCTCTTTCATCACAGGTGGTCCCATCCCTGACTGTCTGAAATTACCCATCACCACCACGATAGCCCCTCGAGGGAAGGTTGTACAGGTAGGTACCCGAGTCATTTCCTGGCCCCTGGGAATGCCAGCGCAGAACCTGGCCCAGGGCGGAAGATCAATCAATGGGCACCTTGCTCCTGCCTCCTCCTGGGGTGGGTGTCACAGAGACAATCCCCTGTAAAGGATTGACTGTCTGGTGGTGGCAGCATCACAGACTGACATGTCCGCCCTTCTTGAAGGGCCACTAAGCAGGTCCCAAGAAAGGGGCCCTGGCCCCCACCTAAACCACCCCAGCCTGACACCCAAGATGCTTTCCAGCCTCACACAGACATGCACAGTTCTGTGTGGTGTCTCCCAAAGGACCGGGTCTGGATAGTGCCACCCTCCACAACCTGGCATGCACTGAAACCACTGAACAGGACATCCTGAGGCCGCCTTGTCTGATGTCATGGACGCCATATCCTTCCACAGCTCACCAGCCACTGGCTGCCCAGGCCTACAATATAATCAGAGGTGGGATTGGTGCTTTTCCAAATCCACGCTCTGTGAAAATCAGAACGTGTTCCACACTCAGCTTATGGGTTCCTCACCCAGACTCCCGAGAGCCAGGCCATAGAGCGGAAGGAGCAAGCCCAGGGCCACCTGGCTGGGCTCACACAGACTACACTCCGACCTTCCTCCACCCCACACCCTCAGAAGTGGAAGGGGAAGAAGACAATAAGGCCAGGTGGCACTTCCCACAATGGACATTTGCTCTGCACACAGGCACAGGCTCACGCTGGCTCTGGGCGCCAAACAGGCAAATTTGCAGGGAAGCTGAGCACGACAGCATCAGAGATGACAAGGAGGGCCGGGGAAGGGGAGGGGTCCCCCAGAACCCACGTGCCCACCAGCGAGCTCAGCGGGCTTGTCAGTCCAGGCCTGAGTGGCACAGACCTGAAGCCTTTCTTTTAGCTGCCAGCCCCAGAAAGGCAGACGTGCTGGCACCTGTGTCACCACTCAACCACCTGTGACCTCTTCTGTTTGAATAAGATGACATTTATGAACCAGGTCCTGCTGTGACTCTCCAGCACCTTGTGTGATCCTCATTAGCCCCATCCCCCATTTCACTACCGAGGAATGAGGCTGTAGGGTCTGACCCGGGGGAGAGGTGAGGTAGGATTTGAACCTAGCCCTGTCTGACCCAAACCTTGTTTTTCCATTCATCTGCACCCACTCTGACAAAATGCTGCCTGAACACTCTTAGATTCACCTTCCCTAATGCCCACGGGCTCCAAATCCTGTTCCCGTCTTCACAGGGTCCACTTGTCTCCTTGCTCCACTGCTCTGCCCTCCCCTCCTAGAAGCCTGAGTCTCCTCTGTGGCCTCCAAATGGATCCCTGAGATCCCAGCTCCAACCACAAGACTCTCCTGCCAAGGAGCCTTCAGTGGCTCTCTGCTGCGCCAGCCGCAGTGCAACCCTCCAGCCCTGGCTGACCTGGCCAGTCCCGTTTACCCCTTTCCACTGGACAGACAGCAAAGCATGTTGCAAGGCCTGGGGAACCGGCAGGAACGAGACGCTGGAACCAGACAGCGGAAGCGAGGTTCCCACCTTTGCCCACCTCTTGCTGTCCACCTGCGGCAAATCACACCAACCCAGCTGCAGATTCTTCTACTGGGAATAAGACTGACACCTGCTCCATACAGGTTCACCGTGAGAATGAAGTGGGACAAGAGACGTGGGCTGCCCGGGGCACAATAAAAGGAGCTGTCACTCCCTCCTTGTGATCTCTTTTATGCTTTTTTGCTTGGTTTGGTCGTTTTGGTTTCTTTTTTGCACCGGGGATCAAACTCGTGACTTTGTGCTTTCGAGGCAGGTACCAGAACCACTGAGCTAAATCCCAAACCCTCCTAAATATCTCGAGCATACAAATGCTTTGCTCCCTCCAGCGCATCTGCTAATGCTGGTCCTCCTCTTACAACACCCTTTGCTCCAAACCAACCTGCGAAAATCCACCTGTCAAATACCAGCTCTTCCAGGAAGCACTGCTAGGCCGACTGCATAGGGTTTCGGGAGTGCTAGGCCTCTTTTTGGTGGCTTAGTCCCCAAGTCACCTCCTGCTGCAGCTAGAAGTTTCCTGGGTTCACCTCTCCCACGGGCTCCGGGGAGGGCGTTAGTCTGGGCCCTTCTTGTACAGGGGGCAGCCAGACATATAAAACATTCAGCAAGCAGGCCAGATCTCCCAGGGGTTCCTCCACCCCAACCAACAAGGGCCACCTTCACCTCACCCCCATGCTGGCCGGCAGGGTGCACAGTCTTTGCCACTTGAGCAGGAGTACGCATACCTGCCCTGCTGCTCCCCGCACGGTCCAGCCCTCTCAGTCTCCTGTGGTACGAATGTGTTAAAAATAACCACCATAATCACCACCTCCATGGGAAGAACACTGCAATTTAGGAAGCGGTCCTCCCTTGCGGGCCTCTGTGCAGGCTCCCTCAGGCTGGCGTGGGAGCCCTGAGCAGGCACCAACAGCTCCTCCTGAAACACAGCTCTGCCATGTCCCTCTCTGACTCCTCAGCGCCAGAGTGCCCTGGCTTTGAAACTTCTGCAGTCCAGTGAGTTCGGGGACCCATCCAGAGAGCTAGTTCCCTCCAAGTGGCCCTTCCTGCCCACATGCCGGCCTGTCTACTCAGCCTCCCACTAGAGCTGGCAGGGTCACTGCCACAGTCTGCATGTGGCCAGAGGCTTCTGGGGAGCAGGGACCAAGTCTGGCTCAGCCTGCCTCCTCCACCATGCCCACTGTCTCGTTGTCTTGAAGCCACTGACTAAGGACAAGTCCCTATCTTGGCACAACAAAGCCCCGGCCCCACCTCCCTCCCCGGGGCCGGCTTCCGGCAATCCAACCCCTTATGTCTCCTTCTCTGGTGTGATTTGCACCCCCATGTCTTGCACAGGCTGCTTCCTCTGCCTCTGAAGCCCTTTTGCAAAAGGCTTTTCCAAAGTGTGGGGTGGGCATGATGGAGTGGCTCAGAAATAGGCCATGAAGTAAACCTAGGTTGGGGAAGTTAATGCCCTTCTGGGTCTCTTTGCTACTATTACTCCTGCTACTAATTATTATTATTATTATCATTATTATTATTATTATTCGTTTGGTGGTATTAGGTACTGAACCCAAGGCCTCTGCACTGAGCTAATTCCCAAGTCTTTTTAAGATGGACTTTCATTAAATTGCCGAGGCTAGGCTCAAACTTGTGATCCTCCTGCCTCAGCCTCCCAGACTGTTGGGATCACAGGAGTGTGCTGCCATGCCCAGCTCCCTGGGTCTCTTCATCAGGGGTGACAATTTGTTGATCTGTCTGAGATAGCCAGGTCTGTGCCTGTTGTCCTGACGTCATCAATGGCGTCATCAATGTCCCCCTGGGGCAAATCACACCAACCCAGCTGTAGATTCTTCTACTGGGAATAAGACTGACACTTGCTCCACACAGGTCCACTGTGAGAATAAAGTGGGACAAGAGACGTGGGCTGCCCGGGGCACAATAAAAGGAGCTGTCACCCCCTTCTCATGAGCATCAGGTGGGAGCCGCCCACCTTGTCCTCCTTATAACCTTGAAAGTGCCCCAGTCTAGATAACATGTTATATGGTCACCTTGATTCTAATCCATCTAGGGGCATGAAAGATAAAGTCTCAGAGCAGTTCTAAACTTTCACACATCCCCACCCTGTGGTGACTTCTCTTTCTAACAAATGGAGAGACAGGAGGAGCACTGAGCCAGAATTTAATAACGTCCCTTTGTTTCCACTATGGTTATTCTGTGGTTATCTTCTATTTCAGATAAAGGATACTCTTCCCAAGTGTGATATGAAAGTTCTTTTTAATATATTACACTTAACCTATTCAACTTAAAGAGGCATTTCACAGGATAGTGAATTCCTATTCATTCCTCAAAACCCAACTGAGAATCGCCTTCTTCAGATCACCTCCCTGCTCCTTAGGGTTTGATCCCCCACTCTCCTCACCCCTCAGTACTCCTCCCATCACACGCGCACGCGCACCTGTAAATATCACACTAACTTATGAGGAAACAGAAATAATTTTCTCTCCCTCTCTCTCTCTCTCTCTTTCTCTCTTTGAGGGAAAGTTACTGGGAATTGAACCCAGGACCCTCATAGTGAGCTCTATGTCCAGCCCTTTCTTTTATTTTGAGAACAGGGTCTCTCTTAAGTGACTAAATTGCCTAGACTGGGTTCCAACTTGTGATCCTCCTGTCTCAGCCTCCCGGAGTTCTGGGATGACAAGTGTGTGCCACCGCACCCCACATAGCAACTACGTATTCAGGGTCTGCACTGTACAGTGCCATGATCTGGATATGGTCTGAGTCCCCCAAGGCCCCATTGGGGATTGCTAATCCCCACGGTGAGGCACAAAGGGGACGGAAATGCAATCTGACTATGCGGAGTCCAGAGGTAGGGCCTTTGGGGGCTGAGCGGGATCAGACACGGTCACCAGGGTGGTACCCTACGGTGGAATCTTGGTGCCTTTACTGGAGAAGTGCTGCTCTCTGCCTCTTGCCATGTGACGCCTTGTACCGCCTAGGCTCTGCCAGCAAGAAAGCCTTCCCCAGATACACACCCTTGACCTTGGAATAGAACTGTGAACCAAAATAAAACACTTTCCTTTAAAACTTACCCCCTCTGTGGGGT
Source organism: Petromus typicus (assembly GCA_004026965.1). Lineage (NCBI taxonomy): Eukaryota > Metazoa > Chordata > Mammalia > Rodentia > Petromuridae > Petromus > Petromus typicus. The sequence continues at coordinate 96,072 of PVIR01001309.1, read as the reverse complement.
TGTATTATTAGCAACAAAAAACGGACTGATGCAGCCGGGCACTGCGCTGAGCACTTACCCATATTCCCTCACTTAATCCTCCCATCCCCCCATGGAACGGATCTCACTATCCTCACTTTACAGGTGACAAAACTGCGGGGAAATAACTTGTCCATGGTCACTCAGTCAATGGCAGGGTCAGGAACTGAACCCAGGGTTGGGCCACTTCGACTGTGGCCTTGACCACCTCTGTGTGCTAGTGGTCACTATGCCACGGGAGGGCACAAAAGCACTTCACTGGCCTCTGATCTCATCAGTCAGAGGCAGCCTGGGACTTGGCACAGACTCCACGTCGATAAAGAACAAGCACAGGGTGGGGGAGGCGGCTGGAACTCGGTGCCAGCTGAGAGGTCTGGGAGCGTCACAGCTGTGCACACATCTGGGCTGGCAGGACCTTTCAGGAAATACCACTGCCACCTTGTGCTAGCGTTGCCCATGTGCCCTGAGGGAGAGCCTCCTACCATCAGAGCAACAACCAGGCAGGTGGAACCCCACTTTCTGCCACCATGCCAGGCTAGCCAGCAAAGAAGAGCAAGCCTGCCTGAGTGTCAAGAGGGGCGAGGCTGGCATGTCACAGGGCTTGGGCTTGAGTGTGCTGATGATAGAGGAGCTCTGGACAACCAAGGCAAAGGGCATTCCAGGCACGGGGCAGCCCAAGCAGAGGCGGAGGTTGGGTAAGCAGGGCTCGGAGACAGGGAACCGTTGGGTGGAAAGAACTTGAGAGAAAGCAAAGGAGACCACAGCAGCCGGGGCTAGGACGGGGTGTGGATAGAGTCTCAGTGCACTGGACCAGGAAGCACACACAAAGTTCTCGGGGTCCCGGGGCCCCAAAGGGAGCAGCATCTTGTCCAGTCAGCACAAGAGCAGAGGTGGCACGGGGGGTGGAGCCTGCTTCCACCCCGAGGAGCCCTGGGCCCTCCTGAAGGCCACAGCTCAAGAACAAGCCCAGTTAATGGGGAACTTGAACTGCAGCATCAGGTGGGAGCCGCCCTGAGAGCCGGGAGGAAGGCAGAGGAGGGCAGGGCCTCCCTGTGGGGACCTCTCTCCCAGGTGCCACTCGCATGACTACACCCCCAGCCTGGGTCTCCCTTCAACGAGAGGGTCAGAGGACCAGAACTGGGGGGTGTGGGCCGCCCTCAGAAGCCAGGCTCTCCAGCTGGTGCTACCTCTGCCACCCGCCTTCCAGCCTCGGCCTGAGCCAGCCTCCGTGCCAGTCTTCCACCGCGCTCCTTCCTGCCTGCCTTCTCTCTTTTCCTCTCCCCACACTTAACAGATTGCGGCAGCAAGATGGCACAAATTTATGGCTCAACTCACCAAAAATAACAAGAGATCTATCAAAGGCAGTTTGCGTGAAATTAACAGGCGCCTGTACCCTCTTGTCAAACGCACTCAGCTCTGAGGCACCCTGCTCGGGCACTGCCCAGCAGAACCCCCAGCCCACTGCTTGGTCTTAGGATGCCACACAGGGTGTCCCACAGAAAGGGAGCCTAGTTCTTCTGCTACAGTGCCTGGGAGAGGGGTGGGATGAGGGTCTCTCTCCACTGCACCACCGCCCCCGTGATACTCCCTCTCCACTGTCAGCTCCTCATGCCAGCCCAGTGACCCACCGCCCAGTGTGAGGCACGCATGGAGGTGTGCAAGGCATCATAGGATTTGTGAAAATGAGGCTGCCCACAGTGCTTCAAGCCCCAAAGATGGCACAGACTCACGTGGGACAAACTAAGTCATGTGCCTGCCATCTTCTGCATCAGATAGGTTAGGCAAGACGGAGGAGGTGAGAGCGGAAGAGCCTCCTGCCTACCAGGGGAGAGGAAGGGAGTATGCCAGCCAGCTCTGGGTACCAGTGTGACAAGTGAGCTCACTTAAGCCAGATGATGCCACAGTGCCCTATGTCAAGCCCTCACGGTGGCCTTCCTGACAGAGCAACCTCACGGAGTCATGCCAAGTAGGGCAAGGGATGAAAGTAGAGGTCAAGCCCGGGAGCAGCTAGGAGCTCAGCGTGGGACTCTCTTCTCCAACAGGTCCCCAGGCCTCAGGGCCAGGACCCAGCCGTCCTGTCTCCATCCTGGCTTGTCTCCAACCTGAAGAGGCTCTGATGGTGGTGCCCTTTCCGGCATCAGCCCTCTCTGACCCCTGAAGACACTCAAACTACCACCTCCTGCTTCCGGCTTCTACCAAGCCCAGCCGGCTGCTCCTGGCTCTGTGCTCCACATGGCAGTCTGCCCAGCCAGTGCCCGCCCATGAGGGCAGAGCTCCGTCCACTGCAGACCCCTGGGCCGATGGATGACAGGGAAAGCTAGACAAAAGAACCTGCCCACAGCTAAGCAGAGTGGGGAGGCTCCCACGGAGTGACAGGCAGTGGCGGCCACGCAGGAAGAACCATAAACCTCCTGATATACGCCTGGCACTCTCCGCCAATGTTCGACAAAGAAGCAAAATTCAATTTCTTCCTGCAGGCACTAAATCCCAGGCCAGCCTCCAGGGCCCGTAACCTGCCCACGGCCTGGCTGTCACTCGGACGGCTTCATCGACCGCTGTTAGAGGCAAGCTGGCCTTGGACAGAGGCCACAGCAAGGCCACTGGGCATTCATGGTGGATGGCACGATGCCAGATGTCTCCTGGGGGTGGCCAAGAAGGCCCCTTCCGAATCACTGAGAGTGGCCACTTTCATTATTCCTCTAGCTAATTCAGGAATCTCTCCCCACTTTACAGACCAGAAAAACAAACAGAAAGAAAACCAGATGCCCATAGTATTCCAGTGAACAGTCACGGCAGTGCCCAGGTCTCGCCTCCAAAGCAGAGAGAAGACAGGTCCTACCCTGCAGTCCTCTCACACCCCTACCCCCCTGTAAGTAATGAGACCCAGATGGCTCTCTGACTGCATCTCTGCACCCTGCCCTTTGGGTAGCACACGTTATCCAAGTGAAGGAATTGAGGCCCAGAGAGAGCAGGGGCTCCCTATATGGGGACCAACTCCCGGACTGCCTCGCTGCCACCCCCATGTCCTTGGCCCCTGGTTGCTGCCAGGCTTCCTGGCCAGTCCCTGGCCCAGCAGAGTTCAGCAGAGACACAGGGTCCAGCCAGCCCAGGGGCCTGGGGCTTTGAATTTGCAGCAAGCTGGTAAGTGGAAGGTGGCGGGGGCTGTGGGAGCTGGGCTGGGTGCAGAGCAGGCAGGACTCAAGGGCTCAGGGAGCTTTTGCCCAGTCAGCAGGAAGCTCAGCAGCTGGCAGCCTCAGTCCCAGAAGATGTGGGCCCAGAGGGGGAGACAGGACACTGGGAGCTGAGCCAGCCCTGCCCTCCCAGGTAGCCTCAAAGCTCAGGCCTCTTCAACCAGGCACACTCTTCCTTGCCTCCTACTGCCCTCACCCTGAGGCACTGCCAAAGTCACTGACCCACGTGGGCAGGAACATATTTCTGCTCCCTGCCCACTCCAGCCCACAGGCAAACTTGTCACTTGCAGTGCCAAGGGCTGCCAGGGTCACACTCAGCGTGATGCCTCGGGAGGCCCCTCCCTGGTTTACGTCACACTCGGCACTGCCCCATCTGTAGCCCATTCATCCACCGGACTGTACACCCTGGAACTCCAGAGTGAGGCCTGATCCCGGTCTATCTCAATGACCTCCTCATTTTGACAAGACTGAGCAAAGAGGTGACATCTGTAAATAACTACACTTTTGTGCTGGGATCTTCTGGGATGGACACCATTAGACCCCATCAGCCCCCAGGACACCCCCCTAACCAGGGCCCAACTCAGACTCACCATATCTCATCTCGGTGGTGAATAGGTCATTGCTGCTCCCCGAGTGCAAATCGGCCTCGCCAGGCGGGGCTGGGCCCCCAGGTACCAGGGCATTGGACAAGGTGTGGTCAGCAGGAGGACCTGGAGGTGTGGTGGCAGGGCCGGCCCCCGCCTCCCCAGGGCAGCTGCAACCTGGCTGGGCAAAGCCACAGGCCCTGCCCGCTGCGCGGCCGCACTCCTCACTCCAGCGGCAGAGCACGCCACAGGTGAACTGGCTGGAGTTGTTGTTGTTGATGAGCAAGACCTCAACAAAGCGGAAGGCCAGGGCCGCAGGAGCCAGCAGGCGTGGCGCCTCCGAGGGCTCGGCTGACAGGCAGAGCTGCACGAAGTTCTTGTCAAAGTGCAGGAAGGTGAAGGGGCCTGAGCCGCTGCACAGCTCCAACCCCGCCGCTGCCTCCTCTTCCTCTGTCTGCCCCACCTCTGCCTCTGCCTGGGCTCCGGCCTCCTCAGGGCTTGGCCGCAGGCAGGTGAAGTTGACCAAGTAGTGGTCCAGAGGCAGCAGGCGGGGGGCAAAGTGGGTGCACACCTGCTCCTGGCGATTGAAGCGCAGATAGAGGGAGTATTTGGTGGGGTCGGGATTCTCCAAGGTCCAGGAGCAACCCGAAGCGATGGTAGGAAAGAGGTCCTGCAGCGAAAAGGCCCCGTAGAGGACGCCGGAGGCCAGGGCAGAGCAGGCACTGGGGGCAGGGTCGAAGGCGGTGGCCAGGCGCAGGGACAGAATCACAGACAATAAGAGGGGACAGGCTGGGGTCATCCTATGTGCCTTGCCCTGTGGAGAGAGACAGAGATCAGCAGGCCTCCAGGGAACCAGAGCGGCCCAGCGGCAGATAGTGAGGGTCTGGTGAACCATGTGCCCTTTCAAGTCACTTGGGCCACCTGTGTGATCTTAGATGACAGACTTGACCTCTCTGAGCCTCGGTTTCCTTACCTAAAAAGTGAAGCGATGCCAGTGCCTATCTCACAGGTTTCCTACAAGGATGAAACGAGATAAGTGAGGGAAACGGCTCTGGAGAAGGAATCTTCTAGGCCCCTCGTGTCTCAGGGCTGCGGCTGTTGTCACTATTATTCTCTGGTTCCCCTTCTTGGCTCATCAGCTACTAGCGTCCGGGCTTGATGTTCGGATCCAGCCTGAACCCCACCACCCCACCTTCACTCTCCATAGCTGCTGCTCTCACTCACTGTGTCATCAGCTGTGAGGAGTGTCATGCGTAATCCAGCAGTAATTGTCAAAATGGTGATGTTTGACAATGATTTGCTTTTTTATACATCACAGCGATTCAAGGTTATTCCCAGAACAATGTCATTCTCCACTCTCTTGCTTCACTGAGTGGGAGAGAAAGAGGTGGAGTTACAGGCCGTGTGCCACGGACCGTGCTCAAGCCTGCCATGCCCAGCTCAGGAGGGAGGGCACTACCGGTGGGAATGTCATATGTGCCTATCACTGCGGAGGACTTCCTGGTTGGAACAAGAAGAGGCAACAGGCCAGGGAATGCTGGGTTTGAACTCCAGTGTAGCCAAACACCTATTGGCAAGGTGAGCATCGTAAACCTCAGCTTCTTCCTCTGCAAAATGGGCATAGCAATCCCCCCCCCCCGGCCCATGGGCTCATCCCTCTAGTGCCGATACAGGGCCAGGCCACCGCGACTCCTGTCCTTCCCTAGAGCACATTTCTTGAGTCTTTAAACTCCTAAGAGTAGGAGCAGTCTGTCACCTTCTACTTTCCCACCAAGTGCTGCTAAGCAGTTCCCAGCAGGTGTCAATGTGCCCTGGCACGGGGCAGGAGCACCAGGACCCAAGCTCACCCTGACAGAGCTGTAGGTGCTCCCCACACACACACACCAAAGCAGGGCAGAGCCACTGCCCACAGCACCCCAGACTCAGCCCCCTGACCAGAAAGCAGAGCCTGGCGCAGGGTCTGGACCACACCCCCACTGCCGGTCCTGCCCTCGCAGAGGACCGGCCTCCCTCTCCATGCCACAGCTCTCACCCCTGGGCTGGCATGTGGAGCCCAGCTCTGCCGCATCCAAGAAGAAAAGATGACGCTGGGCGAAGGGAAGCCACCTGTTCAAGATCACACTAGAGTGGCCCAGCCGGGCCACGAATTGAGGACCGGAGACCCCTGTCCATGGTTCTCCTGACTAAGGGCCTCTCGCTGCCCCCTTTGCTTGTTTCTTAGGGTTCAGGCCTGAGAAACAAATGGACAAGGTATTCTCCTGAGAACTGAATTGCAAACCTAGGGGAATTCACAGGTGTGGCAAGATTTCCCAAGACACAGATGCTCTCTGGGGACAGATTTCCCCTTGACTGTTTCGGGGAGAATCCGAGCGTTCCAACCTGATGCAGCATCCTCAGCTCCCCTAGCTGCCTCACGTCCCACCTTCCTCCTCGCTGCACCTCCGAGCCAGGCCTGTTATACATGGGCACCTGCCCCGCCCTGGCCACCGAGGGGTAGAGCCTAATGGGATCATCCACCTCCAGGCAGGCCCACTTCCAGGGGAGGGGCTGTCCCGCCCTCCTCGAGGACCCTCTCTATCAGAGCTGAAAAAGGGGCCCAGGCTCTTGGCCTTCCCTACCTCAAAGCATACCTGTCCCAAAGTGCTCAGCCCACCCAGCCTGCTGCAGCACCAGCGAAGCCTGCCGCTGATGATGAGTGACATCCAATCCCCCCGCTGCCCCCAATTATTTTTAAGCAGCCTGCAAAATTCAGGCCATGACTGCAGCTCAGCAGAGGGGGGGGCTCATTAGAACTGGCCTTCCCTTCCTCCGTGGAGTAGGGCAAGGAACATCCCACTGACACCTCAGCAGATGTAGATCTGAACCTCCTTGTGTCCTGAAGACACATACACAAAAGCACATGTGCACAGACATGTGTATACAGGCATTCACAGATTCTGCCTATGAACAGATATACATGTACACAGATGAGTGAAAACCACAGAAATGTGTATGCATAGTGTGTACGCAGGCAAGGGTGTATACGCATGTATATGGTATAGTCAGACTCTTGCACACATACACTGAAATACACACACACTTCAACTGTGAACAGTTTGTGATCCTGTGAGGCTCAACACATGGCAGCTGAGTGTCAGGCAGGATCCACCCTACTTCCTGCTCCTTCCCTTACTAGAGCTGGGGCCACAGACCCAAGAGTCCCAGATCCTGTGCCTCTATCACCCCAATCTGTCAAGAAGTGCTAGCTCCACACTGTTCAGGGCCTCTGCCTGGCTCCTCCAGTCACGTGGAAATGCTCCCCAAACTCCCTCATCCAGTCGCCCTCCTTCTGGCACCTTCTCAGCGTCCTGGGATTTCACCCTGGGGTTTATGCCCCTCATTGCTCCTGCTGCACTTTTCCCTCTGGGAGCCCCTTTGTACATCACTTCTAACCCCATAGGCCAAGATTCAATTGCAAGTTGGGTCAAAGAGCCACTGATTCAATAAGGCTCTCTCCTGGGTGCATGGCCAGGGCCTGTCCTGACCCAGAGACCTCTCCCTACACAATCCCCTGGAAGGGCATTCACAGGGATCTTTGTCTCACAGGCAGTTGGGTAGTTATTAGCCACAGGGACCACCTCCAGCCTCAGTTTCCCTCTCTGTGGATGAAGCCCACGATCCTACCCTCAGGATGGCATACACTTCTCACTTGGCCTCCGGAGGAGCTCCCAGCACAAGCTGGGCCCACTGCAAGCTTCAGTCTCCCTCCTTTTCTCAGAACCTCAGAAGAGCTCCCTCCTAGTCTGCTGTGATCCGGGTCACTAGCTCTGGGAAGACTCTTTGGGCTGAACGGGAAGAGCGGCAGCTTTGTCACCCCTGAAACACAAACCCCTCCACAGCACCAGAACTAGAGGAGAGGCAGGAGGTAAAGGCTGAGGAAGAACTTCCGGGGTCAGAGGAGACTGATGGAGAAGATCAAAAGGCCTCTTCCTCCAGGACTCCTCTGGGCTGATATGTGGGAGGAAGTGCCAGAGCAAGTCAGCCTCCGGGGCCCCTCTCAGGTCCACTCAGGTCCTCTCCTCTCAGACCCACAACCTCCCAACTCTGGCTCTGCTTCTGCAGGAAAAAGGCCATCCTAGGATCTCACCGCAACTGGAAAGGCTAAGACACGGATAAGTTGGGTGGGGGTGCTGTCCAGGGCCAAGCCTGTCTCCGGGATCCCAGGGAAAGACTTCTGTCAGCCTAGCCAACAGCAAGCAAGGTCGCTGGGGGGAGGGAGTGTCGGGGAGGAGTGCCCAGAGGGGGAGAGGGTACACGGACACGCACATCCTTTGCGTTTATCCACCTGGCAGCTCCAATTCCCACGCCTGTCACTCACCCTCTGCCTCCCGGTGCTTGCTGGCCGCTCAGCCCCCGAAGCTATGCAGGCCCAAGTCCCCTGCCGGTACAGTGACCGGGGTTGAGGTGCCCAGGGGTGCTTCCCTCACCCCGGCATCCAGGGAAGGTAACCCTCCTTCCGGCTTGGGAGCTGGTGGGCGGGACCTGGGGAGGTGGGCTCTCCCACCCCCGACCCCATGCCGTGCTCTCTTGACTGGCAGAAAGCTCACTGGGTGACACTATGACCGGGAGTCCTGTCAGGAAAGGAGGCTCCGGAGGCCTTTTGCACGCCCTACAGAGGCAAAGGTGGGCAGGACCCAAGGATGAGTGGTGGCTGCCTGTGCTTAGGGACGGTACAGCTCTGGCGACAGTGGAGGGGGCGGTGACTCAGCCGCCCTCCGCCAGCCTCCCCGGAACTTTGCAGCAGCTGGAGCCTCGGTTGCTACAGGAACCGAAAGCTTTTGTTCCCCGCGGCCAGAGCTGCCCTGGCGGGCTGGTGGCTGGGAGGCTGCCTTTCCTCGGTGGGACCCAGGATTCACCACACTGCCTAGACCTTCCAGAACGCCTCCAGCTGTGCAGAACTCCAGGGGTTCTAACCCCTACCCTATCTTCTTTCACTTCCCTTCACTGAGCCAAAGACAGGTTTTTCAGACTCCTTGGGTTCACAAGCTAGGTCGCCCCTCACTGGCGTGCAGGCTAACTGCCCTGGGAACTTCCTGATGGTGTCTGATCTCCAGGACAGAAGTGGAGGCTCCTCTGTGCCTCAGAGTGGCTGGTTTGCCACATGGGCGGCCCAAGCAGCAGCCTGCCTTCCCAGCCCCTGGCTTGATTATCGTCTCTGCCCTGAGCCCACCTACCCAGACTCTCCCTTTCCTTCCACCTAGACCTCAGAGACCCTCAGTGGCCATTCATAGTTGCCCCTGTGGTCACAGCCAACCCAAGAGCCTCTGTGAGATGCTGCAGAATCAGTGACAGGAGTGGAAAATGACAGTCACAGGCTCCCTGGACCCCTGGGCAGGGGTAGAGCTGAAGGTATTTTCTATCCTTATTATCTTGGAAATTGGAGTAAAGTTATGAGAATCTGTTTTGCTTGTCTTCTCTGGGATTAGGAGCGGAATAAAGAGAGCCTGACCTTGGCTTTGAAGAGAAACAGCACAACCCACCTATCACTGAGCATTGGTAGGTGCCAGACACTACAGAATCATCTCATTTCTTCCTCCAAAAAGCTCTATTTGGTAGTGATCATTTTACAGAGGGTCAGCTGAGGCTCAGAAAGGTTAAGTAGCTTGTCCAGGTTACACAGCTTTTGAACCAGGTCATTAGACCAACAGCTGAGTTCCTAACCACTTCAGCTTCAATACCTGGAGGCTAAGAAAGAGGGAAGGAAGTGGAGGCCAAGTGGAACCTCCCTTTGTGTTACAGAAATGCCCACCACGCACCCCCCCACACACACACCCATGATCTGCCCCTTCTGAGCAGTAGTAGGGGAAAGGACAGTACAAAGGAGGGCAAACAGTGTGAAAAGAGAAAGGGGGGAGACCTCTTCTGTCAGTCTTGAGCCCCCATCTCCCACCACTACCACTAGGGCATACCCTGTGCAGTGTCCACACTGACCCTTGCACCATGGCAGCGCAGGGGACACTCCCAGGTACCTGTTCTGTCCCTGGGTTAGATGGATTCCCCTCAGCTTACTCTTTGCCCAAGCCACACAGAACCCGCTTTTGCCCTTCTCCCAACAGAGTAGGGTTGGGGTACGCAGAGGCTCCCTAGGGACACCTGCTCAAGCCCAGAAAAGCCACCATCACATCCTGAAGCTAAAGGGCCAGTCCAGCCCCTTGATGCCTGCGGCTCAAGGGCTCCTGACTTGCAGTTGGGACAGCCCTCCCACCCACCTCCACTCCAGAGCATAGCGGCTGAAAACACGGAAGTGTCTCATCAGGACGGCACGAGGGGCACCGGCCTCACCCCCACCACTTCTCCCCAGGGACTTCCCAGCACCGGTCCTGCAGCCATCGCTAATGTTCGGGCTGTGTAAACCCGGGTTGCCCGCGGGAGAAGGGGCGGCGGTCCCGGGCTGCGGGCAGGGGGCGCCAGAGAATGCCCAGGGGCCCGGCAGGCAGCTGGCAAGGCGGGCAGGCGGGCGGCATCTCTTGGCCCGGGCGCCCCTCCCCCCGCGGGCAACAGACCCGCCGCCGGCTCTGCACCGGGCCGCGGCGCAGAGGACCACCCGCGGCTGTGCCCTCGGACCTGGCCGCCTGCGGGAGTGGCCGCCAACTTCATAGACTGCCACCCCCACAAATCACGCTCGCCCTGGGGCTGCAGAAGGGTGCGCCTGGTGCCCGGCTCCATGCCCAGTGGTGGGAGGAGAGACTGAACGATCTGGCCAGATATGAGGAACACGGGAGTCAAGGATGCGGGTCTGGTGGAGATCTCGGCCAGAGGGAGGGGGCTTGGGAAAGACATGGGGGACACGGCCCAAATTCCAGGCTGGGGGAGGGGAGTTGCACCAGAGATCGGAGAGGGAAGGCAGTACTCTGGGGCAGGAATGGGGGAGGGGGCACTTGGGGCAGAAATAGAGGGGACACATGGTCGGATACAGGCGCTGGGGAGAGCAGAGACATGGATAGAGATGGGCGACTAGGGTAGAGATGAAGTGGAGGAGAGGACCAAGGGTCCGGCGTCCAGAAAAGGAGGGGAGTCACAGTCGAGCTGCAGGTTGGCGCGAGGGGCTCTCCATTCAAGGGGAGGGGGCGCTGCTGGATCGGGACTGAGACTGGGAAAGACCGGAGACAGCGACTGGGGACGGTCTAGGTCAGGATTCTAAAGATGGGGGACTTAACACAGACACTAAGAGGGGTCGGTCCAGGCGCGGGGGCGGGAGGGAGGAAAGGACTCATCGGGGATGTAGGGGCCTCGGCCCAGGCTTGGGAGTTCCCAAAAAGACGGGGGTAGGTGAGCGCTGGACCTACTCAGTTCGGGCCGGGGAGAATTCAGCAGAGATGGGCTCGGAGGCTCCCCGAGTGCGGGCAGTGCGAAAACTCGGATCGCGCCGGAGGGTCGGCACGGCTGTGTCGGGGTCTGGGGCCCAGCACTCACCTGGGCGCCGTCAGCAGCAGGAGCGGGGGCCGGCGCGGGCGGAGGCGGCCACGGGGCGCAAGTTTGCCATCCCTAAGGCGAGGGCCGGGCCGGGCGCAGGGCAGCTCGCGGCAGCCGCGCGGAGGGCCGAGGCTCCCGCTCCGCGGAGCGGCGAGTGCAGAAAAGGCGCCGCGGAGCAGCGCGGGGCGGGCGGGCGGGCGCCGGGCCGGGCGCGGGCGCGGGCTCCTGCCGCCGCCGCCGCCTCCTCTCGCCGCGCCGCCCCCCGCTCCCCCGCCTAGAGCACCGCCCGCGCCGCGCGTCGCCTCCTATTCGCGGGCGGCGGCCGCAGCCCCAGACTCTCGGCGCCGGTGCCGCATCCTCCTCGGTGTCGGAGCGCCGCCGCCGTCACCGCCGCTGCCGCCGAACCGGATTCCTCCGGCCGCTCCGGCCGCTGCCCGCAACGCGCGCCGGGCCGAGTGACGGCCGAGGCGGGACCAGGCGCCTGCGCGGGCCGGGCCCGGGAGGGGGCGCGCGCCGGGCCGGGCGCGAGGAGCCGCGGGAGAAGGGGCGGGGGGGGGGGAGCCGCCTCCTGTTAAAGGGGGAGCAGCGCCAGCCGCGCCGAGCGCGCCTCCTCCTCCCCGCCTGGGCCCCGGGCGCCGGCGCGGGAGAAGCCCCGGGTAAGCCCCCGCCCCTCTCGTGGCTCCTGGACCGCAGAGTGAGGCGATTCGCGACGACCCTCCAGCGATTCCCCACGCCAGAGGCATCTCGCGCAGCCAGTGTCTCCTGGGCTCTGGAGACTGAAGCATTTCCTCCCCCTGCCCCGGGTGCATTGCTTACTGCATGTCCCTGTGCACGCAGGTGACCCTCGTGTGCACTGAACTTTGCATATGCATACAGGTGCCCTACGTGTGCACCGCAGTGTGGCCTGGATCATGCATGCAAGTGTTACACATATGTACAATGTATTATCATGTGCCCAGGGCCTGAGTGCGTGCCGCTTGTTCTTGCGCCTAGGGTTGGCTATATGTGTAAAAGCTCACAGGTGCCACATGTGTGCTAAGTGCTGTGGGTAGCTTGTATGTAGGAACCATATATGTACACTGCAGTGTAGCATGTTTGGTGCATAATGTGATGTAAACGGTGCAATGTTGCATGTCCCTAGGCACGGGGATGCTACACGTGTACAGCGCGCTACATGTTTTCCTGAGTTCCTATCTATTCCCACAAGTGCCTTTCCCTGTGCCAGGGGCGCCCCCATGTTGCATCTGTTTGTGTGGAAGCTCAAAGATGCACAGGACCCCCCCCCCCTCCACTTGCCCGTTCTGGCACTGTGCCCAGGAACAGTTGGGTGGGGCCTGGGCCCACACAGCTCAAGCGATACCCAGGGAGATGCTCATGGCTCAGGGTCGTGGTCATGTGGTTTGTGGCCTGGGCATGTTGCCACCAGGAAGGTGGGCAGACTGAAGACACACCATCACAGCCAAAACAAGTAGGTTAATCCAGTGGCTCTGGTCAGAGAAGAAGCCAGCAGGGGGCGGCTTTGCAATGAGGGTGGGATGCTTTCAGGGCAGACTTGTGTGAGCTCTCTAGCTAGGAGAGGCAAATCCTGTGCACACAAGGAAGTCCTCAGTCCACCCAGGCCCCGCCCCACCTTTCCACTGATACTTCTGGAGTTGTGTCACCCTAGAGATGGAGACAAGGTGAGAGGAGCCCCCCATCCCCATGGGCAGACTAGGAAGAGGCAAAGAGACCCACCCTGTTCCTTCCCTCCGTCCCTCCCCTCTGCAGTCAGCAGTGACATTTGTTGTGAGTGATTGTGAGAGATTATCGACTTTAATGGAAGGAGGTAATAAGGGGCGATGAAGGAATCTCACCTGTCACCTTAAGGGAATTTATGAGGCTGTATGAAGAACGGAGGGGGGCTAGGCGGACACCTTCCCCTTCCCTGCAGGAGCCCAAAAAGGCCAATGCCTTGGGCCTAATACAGGCAGACAGGGCTCTTGGGTTCTTGCTGGGTACCCTCAAATACACCCTGGCATCTCTGGGTTTGAAGGCTCAGCTGCCAATGCGAAAGCTGCACCAGGCAGGCCTTGCCATCTGTGAAATGTGTTCAGAACCATCCTTGTACAGAGGGAGATCCTGGGCTTACGTGGACACTGTGAGAGGCAATGGAGTTGCTGGGATTGCAGCCTCGAGGTGGACAATGTAAATGGGGAAAGTGCTCTGGACACAGGTTGCCCACAAAGGTACAAGGACAAACCCTTAGAAGGCTCTGGGACCCCGTCCACCAGAGCTGCAGGGCCTTCCTCTCCTACAGGGAGACTGCCTCCCTCTTTATGAATATTCATGAACATTCGAATACTAGAGACCCAGAGCTCAGAGAAGCCCAGGCAGGTCTCTTGCAGATGTGATGCAGCTGGATCCCTAAGCCCTCTTCCAGCTGGGTGGGGGGTGATGGCAGGGGCTGGCTTTAGAAAGACAGTAACATTTTTGTCTGCTTCTCTGTTCCTTGGTGGCCCTCTGACTTCTTGACCCCATTCATTTAGCCACAATAATGTATGTCCTGGGAAAGTCGGGGTGGGACACAAGGCAGGCTGGGGAGGATACCAAAACAAGAGGGGTCATAGCAAGCTGGACTAAACAGGCCTCTGGAGGCTCTCCCTGGAGGTAACTCGCTGCATCAGGGTCTCCCCACCTCCCTTCCCAGGAGCCCCTGCCCTTCCAGACTCACACTGGTGATAATGCTGCCCACCCGGGAGGACTTGGAGTAATTACAAATCGTTTCCATATTCAAATCCAGCTGGTTGAAGAGAAATTACTTCTCTGAACAGCCCAGGCGGGGGTGGCAAGAACAAGTCTTAGCCCCAGGAGGGGCCTGCAGGGAACCTGGGCCAGGGATTGGGTATGGGAAAGGGGGTCGGCCAAGCTTGAGCACGCAGGGATTGGACAGGGATTGGTACCTGGTACCCCACACATTGGAAACAGGACAGTGACCCCAACCTACAGCTCCACTGGGACCCCCTCCAGAACCACTGAGGGATGGAAGGGCCCACACCCCACGGGCAGCTAAAGGCCAGGCTGCACACCCTGCTCTCACACGGCCACACTCTGACCTTCAGGAGTCCCTTGAGCTTTTCTGGGACTGTTTTCTTATCTGTGAAGGGCATGAACCATCTTCTGAGCCCACTCCCCCAGAAGATAAAAGGGGGATCCACAAGGGCTATGCCCTGGGAAGAGGTCTTAAAAATAACTATCTTATTATAAATTAATTAATATTTTTGTTGATAGTAACAACCTCCAGTGGCCCAGATGGGAACAGCACAGCTGGCAAAGCCTGAGCCAACAGGGTGGCTTATAGGAGGATGGTGGGTCAAGGAGGGAGTACCCCTGGCCTCACTGGCCCGGCCTCGGCCTAGCCTCCTGCTGGGCCAGCGCCGCTATGCTTCGTTGCCCTTTAAACAGATGAGAAAATGTTCTTCTTCCCTTCTCAATGATTTATTTGGCCCAGAGCCTAGGCAGGTTTCTTTCCAGCCAGAGGGACCTAGGAGTGCCCCTCACTCAGCCTCTGCCTGCCACTGCCACTGAACCAAGGCCACCCAAAGCTCTAGAGACAAGATCTCCTGTGGATCCCACACCCACCGCCAAGATACTCAAATAATATGTGACAATCTTCTCACCAAGATCAGCCCCACAGCTCATAGGACCAGTACCTCACCCTCTGCATGGCATGGACCCTGGAGAGCTACCCTAGAAAAGGTGCCCTCTCCACTCACACGAAGTCCTTCTACTGCAGATGCCAAGTAGGCTAGGAACCTGGGCCAGTCCAGGCTGGGTGCTTGTCATTTTCTGGTGCTATAGATTGCAGAGAGAAGGGAGGATTAGTTGATCTGTAGCCAAATCTTCCTAGAGGGTGTCCGGAACCCATTGTGCGCGGCCCATTTAGGCAACGCCTACTTTCTGGAGCCCTGGCCCCTGGGTAGAAGATGAAGAAGCCCATTAGGGTCTTGGGTAACACGCAAACTCATGCTGTAGGATGAACACAAGGGTTTACAGAGCATGGCACTAAACAAGGTTCCTTCTATTAATTCATTCAACAAATATTTATTGAGTGTTTGCTATGTTCTAGGCACTGGATTCAGTCCATCAGCAAGTTCTTCAGGTTGCTTCTACCTCTAAAAATATCCCCGTTCTGTCCACTCTTGACATGCTCACTGCCAACTCCAAAGCCCAAGCCACCATCATCCAGTGCTTGGAGTCTCCCTGATTTAACTCCTGGCCTCTCTCTTCTGCCCTCTCCACCCCAATCCACTCTCTGGATCCCAGGGAGCCCTCTCTGTCCAGTGAAAATCACAGCACCTTTTCTTAAGCCCTCAGAGGCTTTGCCCTGCACCAGCACTGTGGCCTCCCGGCCCTGCATGCTCTGGCCCCTACCAGCATCTCCAGACCATCTCCACACCCCTGCCCCACCCCCACTCTGCCCCCGTCAGTCACTTAGTCATCCTCTGTTCTTGGAAAACTCCAAAGCCCAAACCTTTCCCCTAGCCGTGCCCATGCTGACAGCTCCTCATTGGGAAGGGTTCAGGCCAATATCACCTCCTCCAGGAAGCCTCCCTGACAACACTTCTAAAACATCCCTGCAGCCACCCCGGCCATCTCATGGCCCTACTATAACTCCTCAGTAGTATTCATCACCCTGAAGCAGAATGTTTATTTCCATATATCACCTGTTTAGCCCTGGACAGTAAGTCCAAGAGGATGGAGACCTTGTGTATCTATTCGTAGCTGCCCTTCTGGTACCTGGTACTAACAAAGTGGTTATATTACAAATACAGGTGATATTTGGTGAGCAATCAGATAGTGAAAATACAAACAGAGAGCCTGCCCTCACAGAACTAGTCGTCTGTGGTCCTTAATCTTTTACTTCCCAGTAAAAGTGTTTGTACCCCATGCGACATACCGGCAAAAGTTCAGATCCATCACAGTGATCTGGATCCCTCCAGAACCATGTGACCGTAAGCCTCAGTTTGCTCTTCTTTGAAATGGGAAAAATGATCCCCACTTTGCAGAGCTGATGTGAGTCACGGAGATGACAAAGGCTCTGCCCAGGGAGGTGTCATGCGCGTCAAAGTAGGGGCCTTTCAGACTGACTCAGCACTGAGGGTTGTTCCAGGTTCTAGGACAGGGAGATGACTCAGCACTGGGGCCCTGAACTTGACCCCTTCCCAGCGCCACCCACAGAGGAGAGGGGCTCTGTGTGCTGAGACCATTGCCAAGAAGGGCACACAGAGCCACTTTCCTGGTCCTGTTTGTGTGCCCAGGACAGTGTGGCTGTGTCAGAGGAGGCTCCTTCTTCTCATCTGCCCTCCTGCTCTCTGTAAACAGATCTGTGCCCAGGTCTGGGAGGATAGATAACCCTCGTGCACACAGCAACACAGCCCTGAAGCACCAACTTATTTAAGGCTGTGAATAACCAAAAACAATCCAAGGACATAAGACCCCATTTTTCTGGCCCAGGGGACAACTGTCTGGCTCATATATCGGTCCTATCATTTCCTGCTTTAGGCCGGGGGGGGGGGGGGTTTCACACAAAACCCTTCCCAGAAGGTGGCGGCCCAAAGACTGCCTTGGTCTCTCCTGAGCTCTAACCCCACACTCCTTTTCTGCAGGCCTTTAGGACAGGCACCCTGGGGGCCACTCCCGCAGCCAGAGGCGACAGTCTCACACCCTGCATCCCCACCCTGAAGCTGGTGGACATGCAGCGGGTAGAGGTGGCTGTGGAGTACTGGCTTCCTGCTGGGAGAGGAGAGAGCCCTCAGGGGGGGCCAGGACACTAGAGGTGGGCACCCGGGCTGTGGAGGGCCAGTGCGTGCGGCCATCTGGGATATCCCAGGTCCTCTCCCCCCTGGGCTCTTTACCACCTGGATCCTGAGAACTGGGCTCGTGCCAAGCAGGGCACAATGAGCAGAGCTGTTGGGGTGGGGTGGCCTAGAGATTGGGGGGGACCAACTCACACTGCCAAGCCCCTGTGGGAGACTGACACTGCCTGCTGCTTTTCACTTCTTGCTAAGATTAGTCCTCAGAACAACCCCAAATTTGACATAGTCTCCCTGTTTCTCAGATGAGGAGACTGTTTAGAGCAAGGCAGATACAGGCCCTGTGCCTCAGTAGCCAGGCAAGACCCCCCCCCCAGACCTGTCTTGCATACACTGGAGTCCTCCTTGCTGCCCCAGAGGACACACCTACAAACAATTTACTTGGAAAACAATTTACTTGGGGATTAAAGGTGATCTTCCAGAGAAGACCAGCTCCTTCAGGGTGAGCAGTCTGAGTGGTTTGACTCCCAGGGCCTGGTTCTGCAATAAGAGGCTGTGGCTGAGCGTGCAGATTTGGGGGAGGCATTGCTGAGGGTATTGGTAGGACAAGGGATCCCAACACGCATTCCCAGCAGGCACAGCAACACTCCCGGCTAACAGTCCCCAAAGGACCTGTCTGTCTTGCTTGGACCTGCATGGTCACAACTGGCAGGAAAGCAGTGCCTGCTGGGTGAGGGGTGGGCCTCTGGCTCACTGCCAGTTCTTCAAACTCTGACCTCGAGGGGCTCCAGGCTTGGGCCAGGCCTGTGGATGGAGGGGAATGGGGTGCTGTGGTTAGAGGGCGCCCCGGAGCACTTGGCTGAGCGAGTGTTCTGCGTGTCAGAGTGGGAGTGAGTGGGGCTGAGCTCGGGTACACGAGTGGGTGGTTGTGTGCGTCAATGTGTAGGGGGAGAATCTGTGTGTGTGTGTATGGTGCTCCTAGGAGCAGCTTTTGTGTATGTCTGCCTAGGCCTTGTACGTCAGAAGCCTGGCCCTGGCTCCAGGATCTCTGTTGTGTGTGCATGTGTTTCTAGAGCTGTGGAATTTCCATGCATTTCTTCTTCTGTTTGTGTCTACAGAGGGTGTAGAATACATACGTGTGTGTGATGCTGGAGTTTGTGCAGCCACTTGGCATCTGCAGGAATGGGAAGTATGTGACAGGGCAGCGTCTGTGTGTCACTGCAGTTTGTGTACAGCCAGAGCATGGTCTTTCCTTGTGTTCAGCTTAACTCTGCGTATGTGAGAGAGAGTGTGTATGTGTGTGTGTATGTGTGTGTGAGTGTGTGTGTATGTGTGTGTGCGTATGTGTGTGTGTATGTCCCTTTGCCAGCCTCTGGGGTATGCCACATGTGCTTGCAGGTGCCAGCAGGTCCTCAGCTTCCAGTGGAGTGTGAGTATGACACTACTTCGTATGTGTCTATAGGAGATTCTATCCTAGATGAGAGCATGGGTCAGTGTGCACGTGTGCGAGCACAGATGTGCGAGGGTGGCCTTGGGATCCTTGTCTTCAGGGACTTGTGGAACTAACTTTCAGGAGCCTTCTGCCACTCCTAGGGAAGAAGTTCCTCATGCCCTCCACTGCCAACTGGTGTGGTCAGCCCTGTACCTTCCTTCTTGGCAAACTCCTCCTGAGGGACCCTGAGGCCACAGGACACTGGGTCAGATGGAGGTCACCCAGTGCAGAACACAGGGGCTCTATCTTTGCATGGCTTCTGGCTTGCACAGGTCCATATCGCCCAGGCTGCCAGCGTCTGGTGCCCTGCCGGGTCTCCCTTGGAATGAATTTTAATTTCCACTGGCTCAGGGCAGGCAGGACACAGCGAGCTCCCAGCCGGTGTTGGAGGCAGCTGCAGGGGCTGCACGGGCGGCGGGCCTCAGTCATGGAGTGACAGAAGGGAGCACTACGTGTGCCCACTGCCCACGACATCCTGGTGACATTCACAGGGGTGCGAAGGTGTCGAGTGTCTGTGCAGGTGTGTGGGTGAGCACTGGTATCTCGGTGTATCCATGTGGGCGAGGCATCGTAGGGACCAGTCTGTACCAGCAGCTCTCTGCCTTTGTTTGTGTTCTGCTGCCGTGTGTCTTCGAGTACGTCAGTGTGTTTGTGTGCCAGCGTCACTGTGGGTCTCTGTTTGTACCTGAGAGTGTGGGTGTGTCTGTGTATGTGGCTAAGGGGCTGAGTCTGTGAGTGTGCAATGGGAGCAGCGAATGGGAGCACAGGGACAAGTGGCCCGCATTGAGTGGACCACCCTCTCCTCACAGAGAGCAGGGCACCAACCCACAGGCACGCAGTGGCTCTCAGGAGCCAACGGCTGCAGAGATGGGCCATTCACAGAGTGGCACTGGTTCGACCACCTTGCTCCTGTGTCTTGGGCGACAGGCCTTCACAGTCTTGCGGCTCTGCTGGAGCTTGAGGCACAGGCAGGCCTGCCAAGCTGGAGGCTGGGGTATGGGTGAATGAGCCCACTGCACACGGTCCCCAGCTCAGCATTCCCAGGCCTTCCTGGGGTTCGCAGGAGTCTGGGACAGGCCTGGACATCCGTCTAGAGGGAGGCCGCCATTCCACACCCATGGTACACATCCACACACGGACCCAGAGACCGGGCAAATTTGTGTGTGGATTTCACACTCACTTCACAGCCCAGGCCCTCTCTGGGTCATGAGCCCTGGGGAGTGCATAGGCTAAGGCACCCACGTGTCACCTGATGTCCCCTCTTCAGTCTTGCCCTGAACTAAGCTGTGGGGACACACAGGTGGCTCACCCACAGCCCTTCTCCCAGAAGTGCTCACAGCAGGGGGCGAGCAGGCTCCAAATCCAGTCCATGAGGCTCCATCTCACAGCCGGGGGCAGGCAAACGCCAGGGACTCGGCTGGGCACAGGGATGTGATGTCAGAATGTCCCAAGGACAGTGAAGGAGGAGCTAAGAGGGAATGATGGTCTCATGGATCCCTTCCCAAGCACAGTAGAAGAATTTCAAGAAAGGGGGACATGGAGGCCTCACAGGACAGCTCAGAGAGGCCTGGCAGCCAGGTCTGCTCCAAGAACATGGAAGAAAAGAAGGGCAAGAGAAGAGAAGAGAGGGGAGACGGAAAGAAGGGCAGGAAGGAGGCAAAAAATGCAAGACGCTGAAGAAGTGAAGGAGCAGCTGGGCATGGCGGCATACATCTTATCATCCCAGCACCCTGGGAGGCTGAGGCAGGAGCATCACAAGCAAGACCATCACTCTAAATGAAAAATAAAAAGGGCTGGGGATGTAGTTCACTGTGAAAACGCTAGGTACACACACACACACACACACACACACACACACACACACACACACACAGTGAGGGAGCACTAGATAGAAGGGGTAGAATAGTGTACCAGGCTCCTCTCTGTCTGTGTGTGTGTGTGTCTGTCTGTCTGTCTGTCTGCCTGTCTGTCTGTCTTTCTCTGTCTGTGTGTGTGGGTGGGTGTGTATAGGCTGGGTTTGGAGAAGGCTATGTGAAGCAAGAGGTCAGGCTAGAAATACATCACTGAGGACCTTGTAAGGAAAACCAGAGGCGGGTTTTATTTTGAAAGCAAAAGTTAGATCTATAAAGGGTTCTGGACAGGAAAGCATCAGAGTCAAGTTTAAGAAACAACTGGGGCGAATGGAAGGTGCATGTGAGGAGAAGGGGACAGGCCCTGCACTGACTGTTCACCCAGTGTGTCTAACCACAGATGTCCGCTCCGAGTGAGGCAAAGAGAGACACTCTCGGACACCAAGGAACATCTACACCTGGCCACGTACCTGCTGTGCTCACGCGGCGTTCACCTGCAGGTGGTGCAGGGCAGACAGGCAGAGCCGCATCCGGGCACCCAGCACCAGTGTGAAGAAGGAAATGGTGTCAAATAAGGGGCAGGAGTAAACGGTGGAGAACGGGCGGTTTCAGAGACTGTGGTCAAGGAAGATGTCTTTGAGAAGGTGACGCCCGAGCAGACACCTGAGGGAGGCGAGGGATATTTGGAGGAAGAGCTGTCCAAACAGGGGAACTGCCAGTGCAAAGGCCCTGAGGGGAAGCGTGCCATTTACTCAGAGGGGGAAAGACTTGTGGGAAGTCGATGAGTTCTATTTTGGACGTGCTGCACGGAGGTGCCTTCAGGACACCCAGAGACGGTGACCGGGAAACAGGAGCGATTTGGGTAAAAATGGGGATGAAGCCTGGTCGCTGACGCAGAAGATAACTGTGGGGATCAGAGCAGGAGCGAGCTGGGGCACAGGAGTTGATTCCGGGGAGACCAGTTGCTAGGGATAGGGGTGAAGGGGGGACCGAAATGACATCTCCAGAATGTCTGAGAGCGAGTGGGCTAGGAACGCAGCTATGCTGTTGACGGAGCTGCTTTCTAGATGACTTCCTGTGGTCCCACCCCCTCGCCCTCCAGGCCACCAGGTCTAGTCTGTCCACCTCCAGTGCTTCCTTCCTCTACTGGAGGCGGGACCTCAAGTCATTCCGTAGCCCACTTTCGGCTGCCCTCAAACTTGGGGAGCAGGAGAGCCCCGATCAAGTGTCTGGAGGCCCAGGACCCCAGACTTCCCATGTGCCCCCCCAAGCCTGTTTCTCCCGGCACTGGCATTTGGAAGGACAGCATCTAAGCATGACCTTGCAGCAGATCCAGCCTGATCAGTCTCCGGGCCACTTCACCACATCCGGACAGGTTTGGTATTGGTACCTGACTGGCAGCTGGCTCAGGATAGGAGGTGTGGGCAGTGTTTGCCAGTTCCCATGGTGTAAATCCTCCTGTGAGGACCAAATCAGAGAATGAAGTAAATGGGCTGGCACAAGTCCGAAATCGCTTAATAGGCAGTTCCTAACCGGGGCTGGGGAAGAGGCGCTGCCTGTCAGCTAGGAGGGAGGAGTCAGGCTTTCCAGACCCCTCTGCCCACGACACCTAGGTCCCTCCCTAGGGAGGCACTCTCTGCGCCTTTCTTTGCCCCCTTGCTCCCTGGCTCTAACCACTTAACATCCTTCTACTCACTGAGTTTCCTGAGCAGAAGAGTTGGTACCCACACCATGCCTTCTTTCCCTGGCTCCTTTCTTCAGAAACAGATGCCAGAAAGCCGTGGATCATGCCACCCTGACCCAAACGCCCTGAATGTGTGGCCCAGCTCTGCCACCAGCTTTCTAAGAAATATCCTCAGTTTCCCCATCTGTGAGATGGGTGACAAGAATGAGCCTCCGCGGTAGTGCTTTTGGCTGCGATTTCTGTCATCTCCTGTCTCAGCCCTGAAGGTAGCTCAGGGCCTCCGCTCCCACACACATTTCCCCAGCCTCCTAGACTCTCCCTGCTCCTGCGGCCCCCCACTGCCTCTGGCTCCCCAGGCTCCCCGATAAGGGGCCCAACTAATTACATTAGGATTTCATGCCAATTAACAAACAATTACACGGACAAATTGGTGCCTAATTTGGAGCAGTAGCAACAGCTCCATTGGCCAGGGAAAGATAGCTACAGACAAGACTCTTCCCCTGGCCTGACCCCAGTGCAGACCCTGGAGGAGCAGCTTTGGGCCCTGTCCTGGGCTCTCAACTCCAGCTCTTTGAGGATCTCCAAGAAAGTGTTGATGTTGGTTGCATGGCAGAAGAAAAACACAGAAGGTGGGAGTAGGGGCAGAGGGAGCTGAGCCATCCAGGGAAGGTGGCACGTGAAGGGCAGCAGTGGAGCTGAGCAAAGGTTTGAATGCTGGCACAAGTCACACGAGCTGAAAGCTGGGGAGGAGCCAGAGGGGTCAGGGCACCAGCAGGTGGGCAGTGCTGGACCTCAGAGGTTTGGGGGGGACCGACTGGAACTGTTATTCCAGGGAACTTACATTCTCCAGGAGGCCTTGGGAGCCATGGAAGGCTCGTAGAGGGAGGAGGCAGTCCTCAGGCTCATCTTCGAATCCCGATCACTCACAACCACCATCCCACCGCAGGGTCCGTCTGCTGTCACCTCTGAAGGTAGCAGCAGCCAGTCCTGTCCTCAGACCGTCTCTCGTCCACAGTTTTTACACACACGATCACTCTAAGGCACAAGTCCATCCCCATTCCGCCTCTGCTTCAGCCCTCTATGGCTCCTCGGTGCTGTCAGAATCAAGCTCCAGCTCCCACCTCAGCATCCAGGCCCGGCACTGACTGGCGCCAGGGACCACCGAACCGTCCCTCTCTCCCCACCTGCACACCTGCACTGTGCTCGAGGACCTGGACACCACGGGCAGAAGGCCCCTGGTTCTTGTCACCACCTGCACCCTTCGAGGCTTAGCCCCAAGACTCTTCTTCTGGTGTCTCTGCCCGCAGGCTTGAGCATCAGGCACCGTCTGTCCCCCTCCCCACCCCAGACTGGGAACTGCTCAGGGCCCGGGTCATTCCACTGCTCCTTCATCCAGCACAGAAAGTGAACGAACAGAGAAGACAAAGGGAAGGGAGACTAGCATTTCCCTGAGGACAGTGGGGAAACTGAGGCGGGGATCCAGAGAAATATTCGTAATCCGGTGAATGCATTTCTCTGAAGGGAGAGCTATGCTAGCCCTCAGCCCCCGCCAGCCCTGCCTCCCCCAGCCACCGCTGTCCAGCCCGCCCAGGTGCTTTCTCCTCCCGTTTACAAATACAGCATAGAAAACTGCCGTAGCGAAGGACCTCCCAAAAGTAACAGGAGCGGCCTGAGAGCAGCAGCAGAACCAAAGAACTGCAGCATCAGGGACTGTGAGCAGGCTCGAGGCAGGACCTCCTGGATCCACACCCGGTGTGACCAGTGAGGAAAGGCGAGGGGCTTGGCGCGACCCAAGGAGGCCCAGGGCGGAGCCCAGACCCGCCCACTGACAGGAGGACCTGGCTGACTTTCCCAGGAGCCCAAGAGTTCTCACTTGGGGGGCTGCTTACTCCATTTCGAGGCCCATCACTCATGTTAATTACCGAGAAAAAGCCGATTTCTCCTCATTCCCAGACTCCAAACGACAGTATCATTAGGCTGCTAATGTGTGGAGAAATTGTGCGTGTCTGTCTTGGAACATGTCCTGATCCAGCATGGGAAAGGGCGCCCCAGGCAGAGGCCGATCTCCAAGATGCTCCCGGTGGCCGAGGGCCAATCTCTGGAAGAGATGCTGTGCCAACCGGCTGAGGTGGTCTCCCTCTCTGTTCAGGGGGCACCGATGATGGTAATTAAGTCACACCAGCCCACGGCATGGATAAATAGTCCACAACATACAAAGCTTGCTAGATATGAAAGAACTCCTCTCAGACTCATACAAGGACTCGGATCCCTTTGGCTCTGCTAAACTCGAACGCTGGCCTGTGTGCTGCCACCCTCTTCCCAGTCTTGCCTGTACTCTTTTCTCTCAGCCCCTGTCTACCTCTGGATCAAGGAACATCTGGACACCATCTGACCTCTGGGAGGGAAGAACTGGATATTTCTCTCCTGAGCAAAGCCAAGTCTCTGAGGGCAAGAAGACAATCTTCCAGCCACCGCTCCAATCCTTTCTATGCTTCCCCACTCCTTCCACCGTCTTTTGTCTTCATTCCAACCCACTTAGCATACAAAGAAACTGAGGCCCAGAGAAGTGGGGTCATCTACCCAAGAGCAAGTCTCCAAGCTGAGCTAACCCAGATCTTCCCAATGCCAAAACTCAGGCTGAAGACAGTCCCAGCTAATGCACTCAGCGCTCCAGGAACATTCTCTTTCTAGCTTCTGTCCTCAAGAGCTGAGGGGAGTGAGGCAGAGGCAGGATGTACGGATAATATAATTATAGCTCATTGTGATCCTTGCATGGCAGAAGGAGGCGTACAAAAGGTTTATCCTCACCAGTAATCAGCGAAATGCAAATTAAAACAATACAGTACTGTTGTTACCTGTTGAAATTAATATGAACTTTTATTTTGTTCTGTTTTTAGACAGTACTCACATTGATGAAAACTGAAATCTGGGGCCACTCCGGCTCTGTCGATGGAAGGTAAATTAGAACAACTTTTCTGGAAAACCACTGGGCAGTGGTGTCAAGAGCTTTGAAAACAGACAGACCCTCTGGTCCCATTAATCTGCTTTTAGGAACTCAATCCAAGAAATAACCAAAGACGCTAAAAAAGACCCACGGACAGGGATGCTTATTGCTGTTATTTATAACTGTGAAAAATCGCAACCAACATAAATGTCTAGCAATAGAGGGCTAGTTCCTTAAATTACGATACATCCATTTATAAGAATGTTATGTAAACATTAAAAGTCATGTTCTTGAAGAATTTTTAACAACCTGGGGAAATACTCACTATTTTATAAGTAAAGCACATCAGGAAACAGAACTGTCCATCTAGGATGGTCTTGATTATATAAAGAAAACATTTAATCATTTCATGTAAAGAAAGTCTGGAAGTAAATAAACTGATTTAATCTAAGGGGATTATGGATGATTTTGTTTGGTTCAGCACACTTTTCTATTTCTCACAAATCGATAATTTTTTAGGAAAAATTTATTAGAAATACATGCAGTCTGGGAGCAGGGCATGGGACCCACCTAGGCAACTTAGTGAGAACCTGTCTTAAAATAAAACATTAAAAGGGCTGAGGGGGGCCGGGGATATAGCTCAGTGGTTCCGGCGCCTGTCATGCAAGCGCAAGGACCTGAGTTCGATCCCCGGTAACCACATACCTATACTGGGTGTGGAGACTCACGCCCAGCAGCAACCAGTACCACAGACCACAGTGCCGGGCGTGGTGGCTCACGCCTGTAACCCCAGCACTCGGGAGGCAGAGGCAGGAGGATTGCTGATGTGATTTAAGTCTGAGCTCAGGGCCAGCCTGAACCACAAAGTGAGACCTTGTCTCAAAAAACCTTTAAAAAAAAAAAGGGCTGAGGATATAGCTCAGAGGTAGAGAGCTTACCTAGAGTGTGAGGTCCCGGGTTCAAATTCCAATACCAGAAAAAGAAAGAAAAATATACATATGACCGGCCCACGTGGATGGAGGCTCAGGATATCGTGCAAACAGGGGCTCCTCACCCAGCTCAGGAGCAGTGTGATACAGAAGGTGTCCTATCAGAGGTGGTGCCTGCATCAGCTCTGGAGTGTGAAAGTTTTGACCAGAGGAGGGAGATGAGGAAACTTACGTGCAAAGGCAAGAGATCCTGGCGGCTCCTGGAAACCCTCAGAAGCTGGAGCTGCACAGAAACCAGACAAAAGAAGGCCTGGATGACCAAGCTAAGGAGCAGGGTGCTAAAGGTCCTAAGCAGGGAGGTGACAGGAACTAACTGTGTCTGAAAGATCCTCAAGGCCATAGAATAGAGGCAGTGGGAATGTGGGGATGGGGTGAGGCAAGACCATGAACCCAGAAACCAGCAGGGATGCCAGCTGGGTGAGATGGGGTTGGCTAGGTCTGGGCTGAGGTGGCTGATAGGAGAAGAGGAGGGGCCGCTGGAGCAGTGATTACAGACAGATCTGACAGGATTTGTGATTAATTGGAGAGGGGAGGCGGTGTGGGGGAGGGGAGCAGAGAGTGACTACAGAGGCTCGCAGACACAGGCACCCGGGGTTTCCACTGCACGCCTTCAGGAGCGCTTCCTCCCCCACTGCCTCCAAATGGGCAGCTTTGGGCTGGTCTCACATTTGACCACACTCCTGGTAGAAGCTGAACCCATCCCACACCCCAGCCTTCGATTCACCGCTGCACTTCTGAGCCCTCTTTCCTTCCACACGGCCACACTGCAGCCCTGGAAAGCAAGCATGGTGTGGGGTAAGCAAAAGGCCACAGAGGTGAGGGGTATGGGCAGTGGCCTGCCCCGGAGGGCCAGGCTGAGTCCTCCCGGGCATGGACACACACTGCCACACATGGACACGGACACAGACAACACAGTCACCACAGGGCCTCTGAGAACCAAGTCAAGGCACCGATGGGTACCCAGGGACACAGCCCAACAGCGGCCGTCACACAGTCACACGCCCCACAGCCACACAGCCAGCTCCAGCCTGGGTCTCACACACAGGCCATTGTGCTCTGCCGGAATCCCCAAGGCCCTGCCGCCTGCGCCACCCCCAGCCTCACACCCGCTGCTCCTCCTCCTTCCAGCAGGGCAGGACAGAGGGCTGGCTGGCAGAGGGGCCAGCACAGGGGACTGGCACAGGGACCTGCAGCCAAACGGGGCAGCCCAGCCAGGAGGGAGGCCTCTGAGAAGGGGTTGCCACGGCAACAGGCTCCTGCAGAACCAACCAGAGGCTTCATTTCTCAAGCTCTTATTTTTAGAAGTTGGGGCCTGGACTGGTTGCCCGAGGGCACTGATGCCAACCGGAACCCCCAGGGGTTTGGGTGGACGCTGCCCACCTTGGGCTTCTTCTAAAGGGCCCCCTTCTTCCCCAAGGTCACGCCCAGGGGAGGTCATGGATTCCCTGGGTCGTCACACTGACTGTGGACCTTCTCCCAGCAGCGCCCCTCCCCCTCCAGGTCCCCAGAGCAGGGACCCAGTCTGCTATCCCACCACACTGCAGCCTGTTAACGCCTGACTCAATGTCCTGAGTTTGAGGGAGGGAAGGGCTGGAGGTTGAGCCCTGTCTGTACGCGCTAAGTGTGAGGCTGTGTGCATTTGTGTCTGAATGAATGTATTTGTTATGTATTGAGGCTGCTGTCTGCCTCTGCTTGTGTGTGTGTGTGTGTGTGTGTGTGTCTGTACATGTGTATGCATGTCTGAATTTCTTCCTCCATAGGTACCAAACACAGGGAAGACATCCCCCTGCACTTCCTCCCGAGCGTAGATTTTTTTCAGAAATCAGGCAGAGATCTCGGGCTGGAAGTGTGGTAGCTTTCGTGTCCCACCTTGCCCAAACCTTTCCTATGTCTGAGCAGACAGCTCCTGAGTTGGGCAGAAGGGCGGTGACAGGACAGACGGGCCCAGGTAGACCCAGGTAGAGAGAACCAAAGGGAGAGGATTCAAGAAGCTGGAGCGAGCTGACTTTGCGGTGACTCCTCCAGCTGCTGGGGATTTCTCTGTTAATCTGGGACTGCTCTGTTTGCATCTCATTTGCCTACATTTGCATAACAAGGGCCTGGCTGGCACCAGAGATCGAAATTCCTGGCCTGGGTAATTGTGTGAAACAGCCTCTGGAGACTGAGCAGGAATCCTGGGGTCTCCCAAGCAGAGGCTGGGAACTGCTGTGTTGCTGCTCAGAGTCTCATCCAAACCCGGGAGACCCACTTCTTTGTTAAACCCTGGTGCCGGAAGGTGAGGGACAGCTGAGAACGGGGTGGAAAGGATGGCAAGAGTAGGAATCAAGTCATCTCACAAGCCCTGTACCCCGACACCCAGCATGGAGCTGGGTCCAGAGTACTCCTGGAAGTGGGGATGGCCTGAACTTAGCAAGGTTCACACTAGGCTGGGAAGAAGGGGGGTGGGGCAGTGTCAGGCACTGATGCCAACCGGCCCCTGCCCACTGCCTGTAGGAGAGATTATCTGGCTCTTATCCTAGATCTTAGAATTTATCAGCTCCCAGACTCTCAGACCCCGCCACACAGAAAACTGTGCTCTGGAGTCCCACTTTAGATGATACAACCTTGACCCTCTTCTGTGTGAGGTGAACAGTTAGAAGGGAAGGTCCACAGGTGTGCTAGATTGTGTCTGTTGGGAGATGGAGTCTCTTCTAGAACGTACCTCAACCCAAGACCCTAGAATTCATTGCCCAGACAGTCCTCGGGCAACTGCCGGGGCCTTGCAGCCCTTCCCCGCTTCAGAAAATGTGCACTACTGAGCACCAAGTGCACACAGGGGTGCTAGAGGGTCTGCAGATGTGCCTACAAGGCCCCGGGGCTGCAGGACGGAGCCCGGGGTGGAGCTGGGGGGAGAATGGATGGGTACAGTGCTAGAGGCTTCCTTTAGTATTCTTGCCGTGGGCTCTTTAAATATTTGAGGTGGTTCTGACAAGCTATTTGCTGGGGGGGTTTTGTTTTAGTTTTTTGAGACAAGGTCTTGCTTTGTTGTTCAGGCTGGTCCTGCACACAGCCTTGAAACTCAGCAATCCTCCTGCGTCTGCCTCCTGAGTGCTGGGATTACAGGCCTGAGCCACCTGGTCCAGCACTGTGGTATGTGGTGCTGCCTGAACCATTGAGCTAAATCCCCAGCCCTGAAAAGCTCTTGGACCTTGGGCAAGTTACTTAACCACCTTTGCCCCCAACTGGGATTAATAATAGTAGCTACCTCCTAGAGTTGGTATGAGAATGTACTGAGTTAATTCACATAAAGCACTTAGAACTAGGCCCAGGCTCAGAGTAAGAGCATGTGTGTTAGCTATTATTATCCTCTCTCATCTTGGGGTTTGGCATGTTCCCCTCCAGCTACAGAAGCATTTTCTCTTCCATTCTGAGAAACTGAGGACGACCCGGGGACAGCCTTCCACTCCCCACTTGCTCTCTAAGCCCAGAGCCCCTTTTCTGCTCCCCCCAGCAGCTATACTCTGAGGTCCCAGGGTCCAGAAGGTGAGCCAGGCCAGCGGAAGGAATGTGAGGATTTGTTCAATGTTCTTATTGGTTGAATAAATGAATAGCAAAGATCACAGGGATAAAACCAAAGCTGGATGGACTGATCAGGGCTGCCTGACAGGCAGAGGTTTCGACTGTGGGACCTTTAAGCGCATCTCCCTGGCCATTACTTCTTTCTGTTCTCATTGGATGGTGTGATGTGGGTGGCCAAGTTCTCCACAAGCTCGTCCTGAATAAGGGAGTGGCTCATTCCTCTGGGACTAGGAGGACAGGGTCTACTTGGGTCCTGGGTCCTTTCGTGTCCCCACACATCTGCGGGTGGGGCAGTAATTCTGTGCATTCTAGGACAGAACCTCCTCCCTGTCCAAGAGTGAGGGGCCCTGGGCAGGCCTCATCTTGGTCCGGGGCAGGGATTGGGAGATGCTGGCGAGCCTCATACCTCTTCATTTACACAGCTGCCCCTCTGGCAGAGCCAGACCTCAGTGCGCCTGCCCACCTGTCAGCCTTTGGGTTGGCAGTGACAGAGCACTCTCTTGGGGGCTGCCAGCCTCCACCATCTGGCCAGGCTGGTGCCAGGGGAGATGGGGTGCCTGTCAGAGGATGCCGTGGGTGTGTGGGCAGGTGAGAGTGTAGGTGTGTGTGACTGTGTGTGCCAAGCCTGTGGCTCATCTGGCTGTGAGTGGCACTCATGTGTTTGTATTCGTGATCATCTATGTCTATGTGTCTGTATGGCTGTGTCCTGTGGTCTGGAGTCTCAGTACGATGCTGTACAACCCAGATTGGGGGTCTTGGTCTAGGGCTTTTCCGTGGGAAGCTCTGAGTGGAGGCAGGAGTGTTCTGTGAATCCCTGGCTCAGCTCTTAGTCCAGAGACACTACCTTCAGGTTTCTTTCTGTAGAAAGGCAGGAGTCCCTAACTGGGAGACCAAGTGAACCAAGACAGCCTAAAGCATCCTTCATTGCCTCGAGCCCCACTCCCCGGGGGTGAACTCTGCACTCAGGCATCATCACAACTCCTGGGTTGCCCAGGAAGCAGCCCCTCACCTGCCTCACCACTGAGACACAATGGATGCAAAGCCACCTCAAGTACGGTCCTACGTCCCCAGACACAGGCACTGGCACAGCATCATGCATGAATCAGAGACCTCCATGTGTAGTCACAGACCCGCCAGATACAAGCACACACACACACACACACACACATATTCTTATACATACACCATGACAGACACACACCCACATGGCCACACATTTATTTGGCTCATAAATGCTCACACAAGGAACATACCCATACAGGGATAAGACACAGTCTTGCACGGATGCACGTGTTTAGTCACACACATGCAGACAGGTATGTTTACGTATGTGTTCACATGCACTCTATCCCTTTCATGTCTCTTCCTGTCCTCCTTCCAGTTGCCTCAGGCCAGCTTTCTGCCATATTCTTTACCTACCACAGAGGACCCCTCAAAGGCCAGCATCAAAAAAGGGCAGACGTGCTGTGCATACCCGCATTTGATCCTGTGAGTATGAAGCAGGGTCTGTCTACATGTGTGTGTTTATATGTGACACTATGAGTGTGGCAGTCTGGGTGGCTCTAGTTCTACGTAAAATAGGAAACAGTCTCTTCGAGACACTGTGGGTATTTTTCTGTGCATGTCTATGCATATTTCTGGAAGGATTTATGTGTGCAGATACCTCTGTGTATGAATTTGTGAGTGACACTGGAGGATTTCCGTGTCTGCGTGACTGCAGCTCGTGGGCCACCTCCCTTGTGGGCCTGTGTGTGCATGTTTATGTGTGCACCTGCACAAATGTGCATGTCCCCTGTGTACACACCTCTGTGGCCCAGGCTCTACAGGCTGGTCTGGGTGGCTGTATGGCCAGTAGAGGCTGTGACCTGGGGTGGGGCCAGGTGAGGCCAGACTGAACCCCCTGGCCATCGACAGTCATATTTACAGAGCTCTGAGTAGGACATAATTGCTTCTATTAATCTTTCTCCGGTTGTTAATTGCTCACTTATCGGGTTGTGTATTATGCCGACTGTTGCTCTTAATTCTCCTCCATAGCTGCAGGTGTTTGCTGCCTTATTAACTGTTAATCGGCACGGCTAGGGATAGAGACTTAATTGGCCCCTAGAGTGGGACACAGGCAGGCCAACAGGGCACTGTTACTCTCAGCCTGTCCCTGGAACTCTCACCTGTGGCGCACAGGTGGCTGCGGGGAAGGGGCTGGCCTGTTGCCAGCAGACAGCCGTCCTAGATACAGCAGTTACAGTGACAACTGCAAAGTATGGTCCCTATCCAGTCCTACCTCCTCCCAGGAGCCAACTGACCAATCAGAAGTCAACTCCTATCCCGCCATCACCACCACCACCAGAATTCTTCTACCAGGATAGAGACCAGTCTTGTTTATTTTAATGGTGTAAACCTAACCAACAACAACACCAATACATAATGAAACTAGTTTATGCCCTTTATCACCTTTTCTACCTCAGGGCTCTTAAGGTTACAGAGACATTGGGAGAAAGGAGGACAGGAAAGAGCCTAAAGCAGTAAGGGCCGAAGTTAGGCCCAGTGAGGACTTACCAGCCTTTGAGGAGGCTGTTTGGAACCCTCAGAATCCAAAGAAGCTTCTAGGAGGAAGCTGGACTATTCCATTTCAGCCACACTTCTGCTTGTGCAGCCTCCAGAGTAGAGAACTGATTTCCTCCCCCTCGCTGCTTTGCTGGCAGGAGCGAGGAAGGGTCTTTACATCGAGTAACTGCTCCTCCCCACGTATGTGGTGACCTCAAGTGTGCACAATGGGGAATCTGAGGGCCAGAAAAGGAGCAACCCCCGCTTTCCCCAGTCCTCTCTGGTAAATCTCAGACATGCTACAGTTTCCGCTCTCTGCGTTTGCCAGGGCCCTGTATCATTTTCAATGTCTCACTCTTGCAGCGTTCTTTCTCTGCGACCACCTCTCGGCCATGACAGGGTCCAGTGCCTTTGGGCTGGGAACGCAAGGTTTCGGGAAACCATGTGTTCCCAGAACGATGCAAGCTTGGGGGTGCGGGGGGCGTCCATGCTCCACCATCCTGGCTTCCAGCCTCCCTGGACAGACAGACAGACTGAGTCCTCATTCTGCGCCTGGAAAGCAGTCTGCCCTGACCTCTGACAAACAAGTTCTTCTTGCTGTCTACTTGTCCTGTCTGGAGCAGCACAGAAGTTGACTTGCTTGAACTGGGCTCTGAGAGGAGCTACGTCTATGAGGGAGGGGGAGGGGGAGCAACCATGGAGTGCCTACTTTGCGCCAGAGACAGAAGCCGTGAAAGTGGCATCCCATGGAACCTTTGCATAACCTAATGAGGTCGGGATTTGTGTCCCCACGAACCAGAAGGAAGCTGAACCACAAAGAAGGGCACTAGCTCAAAGCTACAGAGCCGGGAAAGGGTAGTCTGTTAGGGATCCCTGAGCGAATTCATGCTAATGGTTCTGTAAGGAAGTTGGAGATCGGGAACGAGTGATCACTATCGTAGCTCACCCACCTAACCTTTTTCTGGGAACACCGAGAAATAAAACACTCACGCATGCGCAGTCCACCTGACCATCAGGCGGGATGAGAGCAAAGCGAAGGGAACTATCAGGGATACTTGTCCAAACAAGTTCCGGCCCCTCCTCTATGTTAATGACATGCAGATATATGTAAATTCACAAGCAATACGCAAACCTTTGGGAGCAATGGGGTGACACAGGAGCAGTTGCCATGGAAATCCAAAAGCGATCCCACTACCCGCACCAGCAGGCTCATAGACACGTGTACAAAGACCCAGGGTTCCTCGCTCTGACGCCCAGAGCATCACCAAGTGGCAGAGGGTGTGAACCGGAAGGACCCTCAGAGACTGCGTCCAGCCTGGGAACACTGACACCGCGTTGAAGTAGCAGCTGGAGCGCAGCGTCATGGTCCAGGCCTGCCCGCAGCGCTTTCTACTAACCCCTTCCGGTAGCAGACGACTCCAGCTCCGGCCTAGCAACGCGAGCCCTGCCCAGGGTTGCATAGCAACGTCCCCAGAGCCTAGCAACCGCCGACCACGCCCCTGACAACGTCACGCCGAAGCGGCGCTCCTCATACTTACCAAAAGAGACCCGCGAGGAGCTTGTGGACCAAGGCCAGGATGTGTGTGGGGGCGTGTGGCTCAGCATCCCAATCTGGGCAGGGCGCAGGATTTCGCCGTCCACCCTGAGCCCTTTCCCAGGGAGGGAAGTGTTGAAGGGGTGCGTTATCATCTCTCCTTTCACAGCAGGGCAAACTGAGTCTCGGGAAGAGAAGCCCTCCACAGAGGCCACAGCACGTTTTTCCTTGTATTCCCCGGGAGGGAACAAGCGCTCCCCCATCTCCGCGGGGGCAATCCCGGCCCGAGGGGAGAGATGCACTGCCGTTTTCCTTCCCAGGCCGCGTTAGAAAAACCACGAAGTTGCGGACTCCGAATCAAACTGCAGGTTTGCATAGTAATTTCCGTCATTTGCATACAGCGCGGAGGCTGTGCAATACCCTTGCCCCTCCGAGCCAGAAAACTTCCCGAAGGCCCGGCTCCCTGCCTGGGTTCACCCTGCTAGCTCCTTCTCCCTGCCCCCACCTGTATGCCACCCTTACTGCTCTGCCAGCCCTTCCTAAGTTCTCGCACTTCGCCACCGGCTCGGCCTCGGTCCTGCCAGCCCCGACCTCCATCCCAAGGCTGAGGGCCCCCTCTGCTGTCAGCTGCGGGTAGGGCAACGCAGAGCTCGCGGGGGTAGAGAAGAGGGGCTTCTGTAAACGGCGAGGGCCTTTCCCTTCTCAGTCCAGCGGGGTTTAAAGCGAGGCCCACACACAGGTGGACTTGAAGAAGGGTGAGCTGAGGAGACACCCCTCCATGCGCTGGGGTGAACAGTGAGTCCTGCCAGGGAGGGCTCGCTCTCCTCAGCCAGGCTGCTTCCCTGCTCTGGGCCATCTAGCCAGAGCCAGCCATCCCTGGACTCAGTTCACTTGGGGCCACCACCTTGAGACACCTTACTGTGACAGTGTGTGTGAGGAGCTTGCCCAGGCCCAGGACCCAGTGATGCCTTCCAAGCCCGCGTCAGCCTCCAACCCCAAGGCCTAGACCCCTGCCTTTTTCTCCAGGACCTTTCTGGGAGCTGGCTCAGTCACCCTCAGCAGAGATTACACCCAGACATGTAATCAGACCCGCATGGACACCCGCACATGCACACACGTGGGTACTGGGTGTTTTGTTGGATCTTCTGAGGTTCCAAGTGAGGAGGGGGTCTTGGTACTGAGACATTTACAAACTGCTGCACCTTGCTTTCTGTTTGCTCCCTAGCAATCTCTAGCTGCCTCTCCCCCTTCAGAAGCCTGCTCCTTCTCCCTCACCACATCCTGGTCCTACTTACTCTCTCGTCACCCATCCTTCCACTCAGTTCAGAATATTGGAAAGTGTTCCCAGATGTCCCCCTGGCAACAGCTGTGCTCTGGGCAGAGTGATGGCTTGGGACCAGTGACTGGTAAGGTCTCACATCTGTACACCAACAATTCCCAGAGACACCCTGAACCATTTGGCTGGGACTACAGTCTCTCCTAATCAGCCAGAAGATGCAACCCTAACTTTGCCAAATTCTTTATTAAACCAAAACCAGAGTACAAAACAGGCAACTAACAGAACAGACAGAGAAAGCTGACCCTTCCTACCTCCGTCTCTCCCTGGTTCAGCACTAGGAGAGGAATGAAAACTCCCGTTTGAATGGACAACCAGGTCAGGCCTTTCTAGGGAAGGGACACTTAGCGCCAACTGCAGGGCCCAAAGAGGGGGGAGGGGCTGGCTCAGAGATCTCTGCAGCAGCAGGGGACTGGCAGGGCAGGTCAGGTGTCCCTGGGGTTTCAGGAAGCTGAGGAAACGCAGTAGGGGACGGGAGAAGGGGGTCCCAGCCCAAGGCCATCAGCGAGGCTTGGAGTTGTTGGCTCATGGCCACCAGGGACCTGAGGTGCTGAAGCAGGACCTGGTAGGGACACGAGGCCCTGTGAGCATGGTGGCCATAACCAAAGCCCCTGGCAGCTGACACAGCTAAATAGGGACGTTGGGGCTGGCACCAGCCTGGCTCTGGGAGCTGTTTCCCTCGGCCATGACACTGCCAGCTCTCGGCCTCTGCCCATGGTTTCCCCCTACCTCTGGGGAACTTCTGCCAAGCACAAGCTTCCCTTGGAGATACACCACTCTCATCCTGGCCCTGCTGCAGGGCAGCCCCCTGGGGAGGGTGGCCCTGTACAGCCACATCTGGCATCCTGTCCTCTGGCTGGTAGCTTCTCATCTCCACTTTCTTGTTGAAGGAAACTGTCTTGCGAACCTTCCTCCCGGCGGCGCGGGACACAGCTGTGTTTGAAAGCCCTTCTTTGGGGAGCAGCACAGCCAGCAGCAGACTCGAGTGAGTGGTTTCCAGACCTGAGGAAAGAGAAAGAAGGGAGGAAGGGCCCACGAGGAGAGTGGGAAGACAAAAGAACGCCCAAAGCTGCACTCTACCGCACGGCCCGGAGCTTAGATCTAGGGCAGAGCTTCCCAGTGGCGAGCAGGGCTCCACGGAGGCCAGGAAAGGGGAGGCTGAGCCTGTCTGGGAAGGTTTGGTCTCAGCCAGACCACGGCTTTTCTGGCTCATGGTGGGGTGTGGACACACTGACCTCAAGGCTCACATTGTTCTTGGACACGAAGCCCAGAGAGCCCAAGCAACTTGTACCCCACAGCGGAGCCCACCGCGGAGCCCCCAGTGCCTCCCCTGGTGCCGTCACTGCACAGCTTGGGCGAAACACCTGTCTTCCGTCATCAGTGACATTCTCAGTTTGTGCATCGTGTCTCTGTTCAGCTGCCCCTGGGTCAGCTGTGACTGTCCCAAGGCTTCTACTCAGCATGTTCTAACTGTAGTGTGGTATAGTAGAGTGTAGTCGCATGGCATGGCGTGGCCTGGAAGGCGTGGTGTGGCGTGGCATACCCAGGAGCCAGCTTCCAGAGCCAGGCTGCCCAGTGTTATGCTGGCTCTGTTATGGACTGGCTGCTTGACTTTGGGCAAGTCATTTGCCTTTTGCCTACCTCAGTTTCCTTATCTGTGAAATGGAGACTCAAAGAGCACCATTCTGATAGGGCTGTTTGGAGACTAAAAGAATTTATCTAGGTAAAGGGCTGTGGCTGCACATGCTTAGCATGTATAAGGGCCCCAAGTGCAATGTCCGGCACTGAAAGAGGAGGAGAAGGAGGAAAGGAAGAAAAGATGAGTTCATTAGGTAAAGCTTGTAGATCTAAGGCTGGCACGTACTAAGCCACATTCGAGTATAAGCTATTATCATTTTGGCGTACTAAGGAGGAAGGTTCAAACCCAGGACCACGTGCACACCCTGGGCAAGTGCTCTGCACTGACCCACACCCCAGCCCGGGCTGTGACAGCTCCCTTTGTGCCATGTGCCTGCGGCAGGTGCTCCTTCCTGCAACACGCGTGTCTCTGCTCAGGTACAGGTGACCGTGTCAACAGCACCCAATCTGTTCACCAAGTCATGGGAGGCAGGTTGCTGCAGGCACTGCGCACTCACCTGGGCCCCCCAGAGGGCGCAGTCTGGTGGGCAGGGGCTGGAAGGCGGGCAGGGGCAGCAGGATCATCCCCATGTGCTGCACGGAGGCTAGGCCATGGCACTGCTTGCTGTTGAGGTAGGAGTAGAGCAAGTGGCAGTTCTGGGTGTCTTGAGCACCCTGCGGGCACAGTCTGACCACGGAGACATCCTGAAGGGCAGGAGGACAGTGGCTGAGAAGTGGTTCTCTCTGCAGACATCTAAACCCCCGAGAACCCTGCAGAAACTGTCCCCATTTCCCAGGGGGTGGGGTGGGAGAGGGACCTGCCCAGGTCCCTTGGTGAATCTGCAGCCACCCTGGGAAGTATACCTGATTTCCCAAACCAGCCTCTACACCAGAGACAGAGAAGGAAGGTGCAGGGGGAGAGGGAGGCGCCAGGTGAAGAGGACACCCAACAGCAGCCAGTTACCTTGGCCTTGGCCGGAGCCAGGCCAGCCAGAAGGTCCCAGACAGTGTTAGGGGGGAGGCGGCCTGCTGAGCGAATCACCTCGGGCAGCGCCTAGGGGCAGGTGAGATGGCCTCAGCCCCAGCACCCCATCTTTTGAGGCAGGCTCACTCCCTGCCACGTGGGCAGGAGGCCGAAGCCTGAAGTGGGGAAGATTTGTAGGCGGTATTACCCCTCAGCGGCAGCCCGGAGCACTCTAATCACCCAGAGGCCCGAATCTGTCCTGCCCAACCTCCTACACCTTCTCAAAGCCCCCACTCCCTCTGCTATCCTATTCCCCTCATCCAGCACTTTAGCTGATCATTCAGTCATTCAACAATAACTTCTAAAACTCTCCCCTGGCCCACATGGGCACCAGAGGTCTCTCCTGAACCTTTCTTGCTTTAAAGTGCTTCATCTTCTGTGTACCTACAGAAATGGGGCGGGTATTTCATGCCCATCCTGATGCCCAGCACAAGGCCAGGCCAAGACAGGGAAGAATGAGTAGCCAAACACAGGGGTGAAGGAGTAAGGAGGTGGCTGCAGAGCTCCCTGGGGAGCGTGCAGGGAGGCCCTGCAAAGCAGGCTGGGCGAACCTGGATGAGCCGACCGCTGTGTCCCGACACCAGCTGGGCCTTGGCCCGGAACCGCTTGATGGAGAACATGTCGAGTGCCCCCTCCCAGGAAGGGGGGCTGGGCAAGGCCTTGGTGAAACCAGAAGACATCTGGTTCCTAGAGAGAGAGACAGACAGACAGGGTTAACTAGAGTGGATCTTCAGAACCACACCACACATCCTTGCTTTCCAGAGCGGGTGCTGTGTCCTCACTGCAAGGACCAACAGTGGTCCAAGTACAGCACTGGGCAGGAAGGAAATGAGATGGTTTGGTCACTGTACATTTGGGGAAACTGAGGGAGGAAGACTCGCGCATGGCAGTATAGGAAGAAAAGCCCCAGCTGGTGGACCTCCTCACCCTCCCTCCAGGGTTGCCACCTCCCGGCTCCAGCCCCATACTTGTCCTCGGGCTCTGGCAGAGGTGTCTCCCTGGCTCTGGGCATCTCCGGAGAGGACACCGGACCTGGGCTTCGGTCCCCCTGGAAGGCACTGTCCCCCAGGTTCCTGGAGGTGCTGGAGAAGCCTGGCAGCCTACTCAGAGACTCTGAGAACAAGAGAGGCAAGAGTTGAAACAGCAGGCAGAGGCGGGGGCCAGCCCGAGCCTCGGAGCAGGGCCCTCGGCCCTCCTGTCCCCCCACACCTGCACAAACGTGGCAGTCAGGGTCCAGGAAGTGGTGGCCGTGCTGTTCGGTGGTGTCCTCCAGTAGGGCAGGCAGGGCCTGTGGGCTGCGGTCTCCAGACGCCACAGGGCCCTGCAAGGCAGCAGAATAGGAAGGGGCAAATAGGAACATAAAATAAAAGCAGGGCTGGAGATGACCTCAGTGCAAAGGCCCTGGTTCAATCCCCAGGACCCCACTCCAAGCGTACACAGAAACTTCAAGTCAAGCACCAAATGACTTTTTCCTTCATTACAGAAATAGCTATAAACACACACACACACACACACACACACACACACACACAAATGTTGCTTTGGAAAGCTTTAAAAGACTCTGACACTTGCCTTACTGCACCTCAGCACAGGCTGTGGGGTGAGACAGCCCAGGTTCAAATCTCAGCCCCAGCCCTGCACCCTGCAGGGACCCTGGGCCAACAGCGTCTAGCACCTCATCACAGAAACAGCACGGCCACAGCCCTCCCCATGTAGGTCACTGCTCAGTTTGAAGGAGGCACTTCTGGTAAAAGGGACACACAGCAGGTGTCCAATACAGAGCAAAGACTGCTACTGAGTGTCATTTTCCCTCCCTTTGTGCCACCTCCCCTCTCTCTTGCTCTCCTGGGGGCTGAGTGCTTCTCTGTCTTCCCAGCACCTCCTCTACATTGACACTCGGTTTATTCAGGAAAATTGGCTTTGCTGGTGAGCACCCACACCCCCTTGGGCCCTGCTCTGCCTGGCTATGGGTGCGATGGTGCGGGGAGCAAGGGGTTTGGTTTATCGCGTCACTGCCATTTCCCTAGCACCCATTCCCAGTAGGTGCCTGACACACACGTGCACGAGGAAGGTACAGGGGCCTATCCTGACTGTCTCCTGGACACACAGCTGATTAGGGCCTGGAGACCTCTGATCCGTGGAACCCCCAGGCCGGAGCGGCCTTCTGAGATGGACTGAAGCGAGGCAGGGACAGCTCTGTGAGTCCTGCTAATGGCTTCTGGGGCTGCTGGGCCACCGTGTGGGGCTCTACGCAGGATGGGGCCCGGGACAGGAAGGCACAGGAGTGCACAAGGGTGGAGCCCAGATTCTGGGCCCCATGCAGAAACTAAGCAAGTTCCAGGAGGCCCTTCAGCCCAACTGTCGCGCAGGCTGGGGGGCTCCTTGCCCAGCTCAGCTGATGTCCACCAAAGTCTCTTCCTCACATCTGAAAAAATCACAGCCTGGACAGTGTGGCGTCCCTGCTTCCCTGCCACAGAACAGGCAGAACCTGGGACAGCTGCAAAAGCAGGCCTTTGTGGAGGATTTAGCTCAGTGGTTCCAGCACCTGCTTTACAAGCGCAAGGGACCTGGTTCAGTCCCGGCAGCCACATACAACAGAGCCAGGTGTGATGACTCACACCCACCAGCAATCAGTACCACATACCACACTGCCAGGCGTGGTGGCTCACGCCTGTAATCCCAGCACTCGGGAGACAGAGGCAGGAGAATGGTTGAGTTCAAGGCTGAGTCAGGATCAGCCTGAGCTACAAAAACAAGACCCTGTCTCAAAAACAAAACAAAAAAAACAGACCTTCATGCTGCCCCAGGGCTGCCTTGGAGTTGGGCCAGGAGGAGGTGACCAGCAAGAAGATCTGGAGAGACCTGAGCCGCCTTTGCTTTACCATGAACAAGGGGACCTCAGAGCAGACAGGTGACTTGCCCACAACCACATTCCATGGGGTGAGGAGTAGGGCCCTTGGCCACCCAGCACCAGCTCAGGCCCCGCTTACCACCAGGTCTTCCAGGGTGAGCGTCTGGTCTGTGTCCCGCGTGATCTCCACTTCGCCCTTGTGGGTCAGTTTGGAGGTTGGAAGTCTGTGTGGCTCTGTCTGCTGCTGCGTGATGACCTCTAGTCTCTGAAGAGTCCAGATCAGCAGGATTAGGGGGTCTCTGGCTCGTGTTAGGGGCCAGGGGCTCCTTTCTCCCTGGAGGGTCCTCTGTGGGCTCCTACTGCATATGCCACCTGCCTCACTCATGCCCCTGCTGCTCATTTCACCTGGAAAGCCAACCACCCTCAGCCCTGCCCCTGCACGTTCAATTCCTTCCTCCTGCCGCTCAAAGCCGCCTCCTCCAGGAAGCTTTCCTGGACTTCGCTTGCCCTACACATCAATTCTGTCTCAGATCACACCTCCCCCTGTACCCTGAAGAGACCCAAGCAGAGAGGGAGTTTCCAGGGCAAGTTCTTAGTCTACTGGGCCATTAATAAAGACTCAGAAGTTACGATGGACTTGGCCAGCACTTCCATCTTAAGCCTCAGTTTATCTGTTCACTGGGGATGAAATGGAGGGCACTGACAGCACACGCAGAGGGCCGGGCCCAGAGTGAGGCTCACAGCAATGCCAGCCCTGACACTCCTTCTTGATCAATGTCACTCGACCTGAGACGCTTCCCCAAGGCCCCATCTTTTCTAACAGTTCCAGGGGACAGCGTCTTTCTTCCCTGGCAGCTCAGCTGCAAGGGGTGGGACCCACACGGTCACACAGGGCCCTGCTCTTGGTAGGGGCCATGCTTGGTTTAATGCTTCGCTGTCATCACCTTGAAATTCTCCATGGCTGTTGAACAAAGGACCAGCATTTCATGCTGCATTGGCCCTGACAAATTACCTGGCCATTCCTGTCCCCTGGCCCCACAGTGTCCCAACAAAAGCTCAGCCATGAGTGGACAGATCCAGCTAATGGACTCTGGTTAGGAATTCAGATCGGCACAGTGCCTCTGAACCAACTCCTCAGTAACCTGCCGTATCCCAGGGCCCCAGTCCTGACCAGGTGGGTCCCAACCAGCACTGGGTGAACCGGCTCAGCGCCAGCTCAGTGTACCCTCTCCTCCTTCCTGAGAGCTCCCAGACTCCAGGTCTATGCGGATGTGGCTATGTGGGGTGCCCCAACCTGGGACACCGGGAAGATATGCAGCTTTTTCCAGGCTTCTGAGAGGGAGAGAGGCCCTTGGAGACTTCCCACCCTGGACTCTGGACTCTGGCACACGTGCCACAGCGGGCTGTTTGTATCACTGAAAGCTCTAAAAGGTTCGCCATCGCTGCTCTAGTCCAGCTCTGGGTACCTCGCCCCATAACCCAGCCAGCACCGCAGAAAGTCAAGAGCACCGCTCCGCAGAGCCCTCCGTCCCCCAGGCGCACATTCCCATCTCTTTTCCTACTTTTCTACCAGGCGGGTCTCTGATGTCTCCCCATCTGCCTTCTCTCCTGGGGTGTTTCTCAGCCTGGTGCATTCCTAGCTCTGTATCTGTCTCCTGCTCCTGTCTCTCTCCCACCCGTGGGCCACGCTGTCCTTCCAACCTGCCTCACCCAGCTCCACGCAGCTCACCCTTTTCTCCTCCTGGTCCCGCCAGCGGGCCAGCTCTTGAGGGGCCAGCTGGACTGAGCTCATCCGCACCAGGTCATGGGGGGTGACGTCTCCATGAACCACTTTGAGAAACAGGTCCTGCAGGGACAGGGACAGAGGCCACACACACCAGGCTGAGTGCTTCCAACCCAGCCTCCTGCCAGCATGTGGCACCCTGGAGAGAGAGCTTGGCTGGAGTCAGAGGCCCACTCACCGGGTTCCTGGGGTCACGAAGGTTGAAGAGCAGGCTTCGATACTTGGTCTTGTAGCGGCAGCTGGTGCCCTGTGTGAGGTCAAAGAGGGCAGCCTCGATGTCAACAGCGATGCTCTCCACCGCCTCCTCACTCAGCCGCAGTTCGGGAAGCTCCTGAATGCTGTGGGGACAAGGGCAGGGCTGATGGCACTTAAGAGCTGTGGTTCCTGGGGGAGGGGAGTGGATGGGAACAGGATCTGGGCCAGCTCACTTCTGTTATGGACATTTTCCTGCAGGGTCTATTTCATTTCACCCAACTCTGTGAGGAGGAAATATGGCCATTCTCCCTTCAGAGGTGGCTGAGACTGGAGACCACAGCTTTGCCCAGGCCCTGCGACCAGCATCAAAGCAAGACTGAAATCCAGATATCCTGGCTCCTGCTCTGGAGCTGGGGAATGTGTGGCAGGGAGGAAGGGGGGTCAGGACCAGCCAGGGAGAGGACAGAGGCGACCCTGAGACTCCGCTGGTTTGCAGTATGGACCCTGCAAAGTCGGGCCCTCGGTGAGCTTCAGTAAAGCAGAGCCCTCGGCTTCGATCTATTAGACATGCCCGACACAGACTCTCACTGTGCCTGGGAGCGTCTGTTTCAGTGACATCCATGGGACCTGAGCAGACGCAGAGAGCTGCGGTAGGTAAAGGGAAAGAAAGTGAGACCTCGAAGCCAGAGTCCCCCAGATTCAAATGTCAGCTCTCCACCAGCTGGCTGTGTGACCAGTGACCTCTGAGCTACTGAGTGGGGTTAGTCTTCCATACAGAAGCCCTCAGGGCGCGGCCTAACCCACCAGAACTTGGGAAAACAGGGAGCAAGGCCTTACCGGCTCCACAGCGCCTCCTGCAGGGCACAGGCCACAGTGACCCGTATGTCAAGATCCAGGGAGGCAGTCTCCTCTCGCGGCTGTAGCTGCGCTGTGGGGAGAGAGACTTAGGTGCTACTGGGATGCCCAGGGAATGAGAAGGGGGCAGACTTGAGGGACTGAGGCAGACAAGTGTGGGGTTCCCCGTGGGTTTGGGAGTTGAGCCCAGACAGCCAGTAGCCCTCATTCCTTTGGAGAGGGACTTTAGACTGATGAGGAAGGGGACAAAAGAATTCTACCACAGGCCACCTGGCCCCTCCTTCCATCCCTACTAGCCCCTTCCAGAGCCCTCACCTGAGTCCTGTGCCACCTCTAGAAGAGGTTCCTCTTTCATAGGCTCTTCTGGGCCACCCTAGAAGGAGAGGGACAGGGAGGAGCTGAGGCCTGGCCTGTGGCCCAGGACATTGCTTCCTGCCTGCACTTGTCTGCTTGCTCCCTGACCACACTGCAGCCATGGGGATTATGTGGCAGGACAGACCCCTGGACACTCGGCCACTGAAGAGGGGACCCTGAGGGCGCAACGAACAGCTTTTGGGGGAGGAAGGTGCTACAGAGGCCTCCAGAATCCCATGCTGTCCCTCCTGAAGGGACTTTCCTCCCTGCCCAGCTCCCACATTTGGATGAAGATCACACAAGCGGTCCGGTGGAGCTCACCCACCCTGGCCGTTCCATGTGACCCCGAGCAAGCAACAGCCGTCCCTCTGGCCTCAGTGAGAGCTCTATGAAGCATGGGGCATCTTCCCAGCAGATTGAAGCAATGTCACCTGTGTACGGAAGCCAGCGCGTACCTGACCTCCAGTAGGGCCCCGAGCCATGGCCCTTTTCCTGGTTTTGAGCTTCTGGGAAGGGGACGCTGAGCTGATCTCTGTCAAGTTCTCCAGCTGTGGTCGCTGCAGATTCCCTGTCTGACCATGGCTGACGGCCCCCAGAAGCTGGATCGTTGGCTCAGATGCTAGCTGCAGG
The DNA here is from genome assembly GCA_004026965.1 of Petromus typicus. Classification (NCBI taxonomy): domain Eukaryota; kingdom Metazoa; phylum Chordata; class Mammalia; order Rodentia; family Petromuridae; genus Petromus; species Petromus typicus. Next base: position 51,798 of record PVIR01001309.1, on the reverse strand, counting down.
GAGACGGCACTTCAGAACCTGCCCTGCAGAGCCTGCCTCACTAGCCACGGTCCACATAAGCCCCATGAGGACACAGAAGGCACCTGTCTTGGTCTCCACTGTCTTCCCATGTCTGTGAAAGGCCTAGCCCTTAAAGGGTTCACTATATCTGCTGACTGCTCCTGTCCCGGGACAAGAGCCGTCACATTCTTGCTCCTTCCTTCCGTCTCCAGCCGCAGGAACATTCACACTGGCGGGCCCTTCTCCAGGCCCCTTTTCAGACCACACCTGTATCTCATTGGGATCCACCTCCTCCTCCCCCAAACCAAGCCAGGCCCCTTTCGGGGTCACTAACTTGCTCTTTGTCTCTCCACTGAAACAGCTGCATGCAGCCATCCCCCTTTCCAAGGGTGTCAGTCACTCCTCTCTTGCTCCTGAGAGAAATCTCTCCATAACCACTTAAGGTGCAGAGCCCATTTGGGTCTTTTAATGAGCTACAGAATCTATCCTGCTTCCCTTTCTGCTGTGGCTGCTTGGAAGCTCAGTATTTTGAGTCAAGAAGTTGTATTTTTCCAGGATTGGCAGAAAGTAAAGGATTATTAGAACAAGTTTTCTTTCTGCTTATCTCTTTTTTTGTTTGTTTGTTTAGGTTTTTATTCCATTTTGATTGTGTTCTTTTCATTTATTTGCAAACCACAGAAGCTGTTTTGAAAACAGGTATGTCTACAAACTAACCCTTGAATGAATGATTACAAAACAGTCAGGTTGCAAAGTGTGGGGGAAACTGAAAGTCTGAACTTAAGCATCATGGAGGAGGGGAGGACTCGGCTGGCCGGAGAGGGCACAGGCTGCTTCCGCCAGCTCACACCCGGGCAAAGGGAAGAAGAGGAACAGTAACGAAAAGGCAGAAACCTACGTAGCACACATGCTTCACCCCGGGGGACATTCTCACTTCCTCCTTGGAGAGAAAGAGGATACAGAGATTAGAATCCAAAGGATCCTGTGACCCCCTGGCAGGGAATTCACAGGAAGACATTCTTTTTGAAAAGATGTACAGGGTTGGCATTTCTAACAAAAAAGCTGGGCACAATCCAATGTCCATTAAAAAGGGAACGGTTAATAAATGGTGACCCATCACGCTATAAATTCAGTGCGGCCATTCAGAGAGGTGAGGGAACCATAATAAAAATTACCTTTTACCGGAGCTTCTAACGTGGCCGGCCCTGGAGACCCATCATGCACAATCTTATTGATGTTCAGAACAACACCAGAAAGAGGCACTGTTACTATCCTACCACTTTCCAAATGGGGAGACTGAGGCTCAGAGGGGCCCTGGAAAGTCCTACGGCTACTAAGCTGCATGGCCAGTGTTAAAACCCAGCTCCATCTGACTCCAAGGACCCAGTACCCCTCACTGGGCTAGGGGAGATGTGAAGAGATTTGTGAAGAGATGTCACAGTGTATTACTGAGAGGGGAAAAAAAAAAAACAGGTTAAGAAACAATGTTGCATAAGCCCATTTATGTAAATATATATTTATAGACACATAATGGAAGTTATCTCTGGGGAAAGAAATTCCAGGGAGACTTTCATTATCTACATGTACATACTTGGATATTTATGTTACTCAAAATGAGCATGTATTTCTTCTATAATCAGAAACATAGTTTTTATTAAAAGCAAGTGCAAAGCAGTATGTGTAGTATGCTACCATTTGTGTTGCAGAGAGAATGAATTTTTAAATTTGTGTTTGCTTGAATACGCATAAAAAAGTCTCTGGAAGTACCCACAGAACCTAATCACCCGCTGCCAGGAGGAAAGGGTCTGGGTGCTGGGAGGCAGCTTTTCACTTTTTTTTTAACCATAGGAATGGATCAGCCTTTCAAATAAGTAATTGAGTAAGAGGGAGAAAAGAACATGAAAACGGGGGACGTCTGGGGGAAAAGGAACCGGGAAGATATTAAGACCAGCCCTTCACAGTTTAAAGCCTTCTGCTCAGCCCTGTCCTCAAGGGTCCCCAACACCAGTGCTACGAGGCTCAAAACAACAGGCAACAGAATAAGCAAAGACTTCAAACTCTGGATGTATCAGGCTCAAATATAAAACTATGCTTGTATCATCTATTTAAAGAAATAATAGAAGTCAAACACATAAAAGGCCCCTACCCACCCAAAAAGGGACGATTTGGTTCGGAAGCAAAAACAAATTCTGGAAATAAAATATACACGCATAATCAAAATTTAAAACTCCATATATAGTTTTAGTAGCACATCAGACACAGCTGAACCAAATTAGTGAGCTAGAAGATAGATTTAAAGAAATTATCTAAAATTTGGGTATATAAAACAACACAGAGATAGAATGAAAGAGACTAATTAAACTGAGTTCCGGAAAGAGAGAGGACAGAAAATAGGGCAGAAAAAGTATTTGAAGACACATGCCCAAGAATTTTCCAGAAATGAAAAAAGACAACAATTCACAGATTGAAAATGTTCGGTGAATCTCACGCAGGAAAAATAAAAGGAAATCCACACCCAGACACAACACCAATGACGAGGCGATGCTAAAAGCATGGAGAGGAAATTTAAGAGAACTTAAAATGTTCCATCACTGTGAGAGCTGTAGCTATTACAACCCTATGAGGTGGGAGGGGCACTGTACTATCATCTCCTTCATTCGGTAGAAGCGGAGTTGCGGCACAGAGAGGGGCATCAGCCTGCCCAAAGTTACCCAGCGAGCAAACCCAGGGGCCAGGACCTGAACGCAGGCAGTCGGGACCTAGGAGAGCTCGCCTTCCACTCCTGTGCTGTACTGCAACCCACCGAGAGACCCTGCATCTGCAAAGGGCTGGCAATTAGACTCCCAGCTAACTTTTCATAGGTAATAATGAAAAGCAAAACATGATGGAATACTACTTCTAAACTACATAAATAACTGTAGACCCACGTAAAATACTTTTGAAGAATAAGGATACTGTAGAGAAAACCAAAAAAAGCTGTTGCTCTTGGTAAATTTGACACAATAGACAAAATGCGAAAGCATTCATTTGAGGCAGAATAAAAATGATTCCACCTAAGAAACTGAGATGGAATGAGGAATTTTGAGCAAAGAGGATAAATACATTAAATTTAAACAGACGTTATAATAAGAGTGTGTGATTTCTGTTGTGCCTGTCAACAACAGTGCATAAACTGAGATGGTACTTGCTTGGAATCAGAGCATCCCAGGATCCATATATCATTTCAGAGGATGATAAAGATTTTAACTTTATTCATGTTAAAATTTCTAAGAACACACAGAAAACTTCTAAACTGTCAGAAGAATAAAGATGACACTGTGCTACATCACAGGCACAAGGTCTAGGGTTTGAGGTCCCCAGTTGTGGGGGGCAGTATGGGTTAAAATGGAAGAAAAATACTTCACCCTTAAAGGAGGCAATAAAAGGGGGAAATACAGAAAAGCAGGACATGAAAACACAAATTAAAATAGTAGAAATAGGATGAGGCAGAGTCTCAATAATCTAGGAGTCCAAAGAAGGACAATTACAAATTTGAGCCCCCTTAAACAACTTAACAAAACACAGTTTTAAAACAAAACAAAAAGGCAAAGGATGGAGCTCAGTGTGAAGTTTCAACCTCCAAGATGGATTAAAAAAAAAAAGAAAAGAAAAGAAAAAAGAAAGATGGGCCGGGGATTTAGCTCAGTGGTTCCATTGCCTGCCTTGCAAACGCAAGATCCAGGATTACATCCTTGGTAACCACATACAACAACACTGGGTATGGTCACTCAAACCCACCAGCAATCAGTACCACATACCACATTGCCGGGCGTGGTGGCTCACACCTGTAATTCCAGCACTTGGTAGGCAGAGGCAGGAGGACTGCATACATAGTGAGGCTGTCCTGCATACATAGTGAACTCAGGGCCAGCCTGAACTACAAAGTGAGACCTCTTCTCAAAACAAAACAAAATTTAAAAAAGACAATAGGAACAGATGCAAATAAATCAGCAGCTACAAGAAACAAATGAACTAATTTTTCAGATATATACAAAAATCACCAGTTTTAAAGAAAGAAAAAATTATAAAGATCTACTTCTAAAACAAAATATGCAGACATGTTAAAAGAAAAATGAACAAGAATATATCAATCAAAATAAAGTTTTGTAACTACATTACTATCAGATAAAACAAACCAAGGCAAAAATAACTAGAACCAAAGCCCTCAAAACACAAGGATAAGCAGTTTTATCAAGAAGCTATAACAGCTCTAAATTTGTAAGTATCTAGTAACAGAATCTCAAAAACTGTGAAGCAAAAACTGACAGGACTCTAAGAATTTGAAGACAACTTCACTACTGGAAAAGCATATACTGTGTCTTTTTTGTTTTTCCTTTCTTCTCTCCTTTCCTTCATTCTTTTCTTTCTTTCTTTTTTTTTTTGAGACAGGGTCTTGTTTTTATAGTTCAGGCTGGCCCTGAGCTCAGCCTTGAACTCACAGCAATCCTCCTGCCTCTGCCTCCCGAGTGCTGGGATTATAGGCGTGAGCCACCACGCCCGGCACTGTGGTATGTGGTTCTGATTGCTGGTGAGCGTGAGTCTCCACGCCCATCATTGTTGTATGTGGTTACTGGGGATCAAACCCAGGCCTCTATACTTGCAAAAGAGGAGCCAGAACCACTGAGCTAAATCCCCGGCCCTTTTTTCTTTTTCTTGAAATGTAGTCTTGCTATGTTGCTCAGACTGGCTTCAAACTCCTGGGTTCAAGCAATCCTTTCTATTACATAGACACAGGATAACTATTAATCTAGCTGACAAAGTAATCAGTACAGATAAAGAGGTTTCACAAAGACAACATTAATATATGTACATATATGTGTTCCCACCAGTCTTGTCATGACTAGAGAAAACATGCTCAAGGACACATGTAACATATATAAACACTGAGCACAGCGTGGGTCATAAAGCAAATATTAACACATTTCAAAAGTCTTTAATATTTTTGACTTTCCAATAGAAATATAATATGGTGTAAGGCAAAGAAGCAAGTAAAATTAATTTTATATTTTATTTAACCCAATATATCCAGAATACTATATTTTAATATGTAGCCATTTTAAGAAACTACTGAGATCTTTTTACTTTGTTGGTACTGAGTATTGGAAACCCAGTGTACATCTTACATTTACATACATCTCAGCATGGACCGGTAAAATTCAAGTACTCAATAGACACAAAGGGTAAGTGTAGTTTTATCAGACGACTCATGTGAAGACCACTTTCTTGGACCACAGTAAGACAGCAATGACAGCAGCAAACAAATATGCTTGGAAATGAAGACCTACACTTGAAATAACACACAGGTCAATGGAAAAGCTTAATGAAAACCATTAAATATGGAGATGAATAATGATTAGACTATCTAAATCTGTGCGTGCAGCAAACACAATATTTAAAGGCTCATTTATAGTTTGAATTGACTTTATTAAAGGAAATTAAGAAAATGAATGAAGCAAGCATTGTTTTTAAATTATCATAAAGTAACAGAATAACTTGAAAGACAACAATGAAAAGCAAAATCAAATGGAAAAGACCAGTAAAACCAAAAATTTGCCATCTGAAAAGAACAATTCTCTGACCAGACCGAGTAAGGGAAAAAGTGGTGCTACACACGGACAATGTTTGGAATGAGTAATCTATGAATGCACAGGCATTAAAAAGACAAGAAGAAGGCTGGGGAGTTAGCTCAGTGGTTCCGGCGCCTGTCTTGCAAGCACAAGGACCTGGGTTCGATCCCCGGTGACCACATACCATACTGGGCATGGAGACTCAAACCCAGCAGCAACCAGTACCACCTACCACAGCGCTGGGTGTCGTGGCTCACGCCTGTAATCCCAGCACTTGGGAGGCAGAGGCAGGAGGATTGCTGTGATGTGAGTTTGAGGCTGAGCTCAGGGCCAGCCTGAACCACAAAGTGAGACCCTGTCGCAAAAAAAAAAAAGAAAACCCTACCAAAAAAAAGACAAGAAGAGGCTGAGGGAGGAGGATCACAAGTTCAAGACCAGCCTGAGTCACTTAGTGAGATAGTGTCTCAATATATAGTGTTTTGTGGGGGCCAGGGATTTAGCTCAGTGGTTCAAGCCCCTGTCTTGCAAGCACAAGGCCCCAGGTTCGATCCTTGGTAACTACATACAACAATACTGGGTGTAGAGACTCATGCCCACATACCATAGTGCCTGGCGTGGTGGCTCACGCCTGTAATCCCAGCATTGGGAGGCACAGACAGGTGGATTGCTGTGAGTTTGAGGCTGAGCTCAGGGTCAGCCTGAACTACAAAGCAAGACCCTGTCTCAAAAATAAATAAATAAACATATAAATAAAGTGTTTTCTTTTTTTAAAGGGCTGGGGATGCAGAGCCACCACTTAGCATGTGCAAAACCCTGGGTTCAATTCTCAGTATAGTCAACAAAAATGACAAGGCTATTGTGAAATATTTTATCCCAATATGCTAGTAAATTTGAAAATGGAGATGAACTGGATATAGACTACAGAAAGATATCGACTTACTAAAATTGAAGAAAAAACAAAAGAACTCATAACTATAATATAAACTGAATCAAAGAAAGGAAATGTTTCCCTTGAAGAAAACACTGGTCCAGATTCTTTTTTAAACTAGCAACACTCCCAAATATCAAAAGACCAAACAATTCTAACCTCCGACAAAGCACTCCAGAAAAAAGAAAAGAAAACAACCAGCAATTCATTCCGTGAGGCTAGCAAAACCTCCAAAGTGAGTCTGAGAACAAATCATTTCAGGCCTGTTAATTCATCAAGTGAAATACAAAAATTACACTGTAATATCAACATGAATTCAGAAAATACGAAAAAGAACACTGCCACGCTGGGTTTGTTCCAGGAAGGCAAGATTGTCTTAACATTTAAAAAAAAAAAACTCATTACATTTATTACATTAATAAATTAGAGGGTAAAAATCATATTATCTGCAAAAATGGATGAAAACATATTTCATAAAATGCACCGTGTGCTCAGAATAATTAGCAAAGCAGGAACCGAAGAAAGCTTCCTTAGCCTGCAAAAGAGCATCAATAGAGAAACGTAGCAGGCAGTATGCTCACAGTGAAGCAACCAAATTTTCTTTAAAATCCAGAACAAATTAAAAGGGCCTGGAACACAATTTATATTTAATGTTATACTGACCGCCTTAAAAAGCACTGTAAGGACAAAGAGGCAGAAACGTAAAGAATTAGAAAAGAAACAACGAAACTGTCATTTGTCTACCTACATAAAAGACAAATTGTCCTTTGTCTACATATGATTGTCTACACAAAAAATAAAGGCCTAATATGTAAATTATATGAATTAATAAAAGAATTCAGCAAGATTTCTGGATACAAAATCAATAAGCAAAAATCAATTGTATTTTTTAATATGCCAGCAACAGCTAGGAACTGTAATTTTTCAAATTACCATTTTATAAAAGAATAAAAAATACAAAGTAGTGCAATCAGACCTGGAGGGCTTCTCGTGGAAAGAATATACCATCACCTACAAAGTTGTTTGAGCCACAAAATTCGAATTCCAATTCTAATCATCCCTCTAGATTCAACCACTAGTTTGCAGGAAATACAGATGGCAGAGGATTACATTTATGCCACAGGGATGTAATAAACTATACCACAAACAATCGCCTTTCTGCAGATCTCTGGGAAAAAATAAGATACTGAGAGGAATCTGGAGTAAAAGACATACCAACCGACTGTAATCTGTGGCCCTCACTGAGATCTTGACATTAGAAGACAAACTATTAAAAAAGCCTAGAGAGGACTGGAAATTTGGGTGTTGAATGAATATTTGGTGATATGAAGAAGCTACTGTCAACTTTTTGGCAAGGTAAGCCAGAGTGGCTGGTAAAAGGGAGTTAATTCCAGGGACCAGTAATTATTTTCTTTATAGAGGCAGGGAAAGTGTCTTAGGCTTAGCAGCAACTAAGGCTGTCTCCCCAACCAAACTGCGTGAAGGCTCTTTTGAGCCCTCCTCAGGACTAGGCTTCACCCTTTGCCCGTTAAGATTTGAATAAACGTTAACATATTTTCTTCATATTCTACACTCGCCTAAGATGAGCTCAGACCAGTGTTGGTGAATCTACAGCACACGTGCCGCCGCGGGCTGTTTGTGTCATTGGAAGTTCTGGAAGGTTCTCCATGGCAGAGCCGACTGCTGGTTCTCACCAACACTGCGGGAGGGTAAAATCCTAACTGGGACATTCGTCAGCTAGCAGACGAAACTGGCCAAATCTCATTATGCTGACTCACTCTGTAATTTTTTCACGTTCTTGACTCTGCCATCTCTGTCTTCACCTCCACTCCCTCTTTCTTTCTTTAAAATGCCCAGTTACACCTGTACAAACTGAAGCTGGGTTCAGCCGACACTGCACTGGGCTCCCTGCTGCAGTAGTTACTGCTGGTTAAAATCTGTCTTTACCGCGTTAGCACTTGGCTTTGCAGATCTTTGACACTAGCTATAGGATCGCTATCACAGCTACGAAACTCTGTCATTGCACCATGAACTTGGCTGTAGATACTATGTTAAAAAAAAGTACAATCCTTCTTGCCTACAAAACCAGGTGAGAGGTGAGGTACCAATCCATGGGCCACAATTTGCCAGCACCCACTTACATTTCTGTCTACTTTTACACATATCAGAAAGTACCCATAATAGAAAATCATCTGTAGGTATAAGTATTGGATTTAGGAATAAATCTGGAAAAGATGTGCAAGATTTTTATGAAGAAACTATAAAGCTGTATTGAAAGATCTTGAAGAAAATAAAAATATAGAAATATATGTATCAAAAGACTCAATATTATATAGATGTTAGTTCTCCAGAAACAGACTTAAAGGTTAAGTATATTTCAAATCAAAATTCAAGTAAGTTTGTGTGTGTACATATGTGTTTGTGTGTAAACTGACAATCTGACTATAATTTTTATATGAAAGAAATGAAGATTTTCCTGAATACAACAACATTGAGAGACTTTTCTCACTGGATCTCAGTAATTGTGAATAAGCTACTAAAATAAAGATGTGTAATAAAAGGAAAGAGGTAAACAATCAGAATGAGTATAGAGCGACCAGGAATCTAACCTCACATATACGGGAACTTTATGATTGAGCTGGAATTGCATATAAAGTGGAGAGAAAGACAGAATGTTTACGAAAGGTTGTCAGAACACCTGTGTATCCATGTAAAAGCCTTTAATTGGATCACTATCCCATGATTCACAAAGATCAATCCATCACAGGTAGATTACAGATCAAAATGTAAAAGGCAAAACACAACACAGGAGAACATCTTGGAACAGAAAATTAATTCTTTAACTGTATTAAATGAATAACTGCAAATGACATCACTGATACATTCAGATGTGTGAGATAATAAGAATTCCTCTTGCAAGTTCACTTCTGAGGATACGCAAAGGAAGAACTGACAGCAAGCACTTGGGCAGATATTTGTCTGCTAACGTCCTCGGCAGCACTATTCACAACAGTCAGTGAGTGAAATCGCCATGGAAAGATGAATAGAAAAACAAAATGGGGAACAAACACGCAACAGAAAGTTATTCTGATACATTATGTGAGTGAAATACGCCAGTCACAAAAGAGCAATTATTGAATGAACTCGTTTATATAAGATACCTAAAAGAGTCAAGTTCAGAGAACAGAAAGTAAACTGTGATTGCCAAAGATGGGGCAGGCAGGAATGGGAGTTATTGGTAAATAAGCTGAGAGTTTCCTTTTGAAAAGAGGAAACAGTTATAGAAAGCAATGCTAACCCTGCTTACACAGTGGTACCTCCGTACTTGCCAGCAACTGGTTCTGGGAGGCCCAAGGAGTACCAAATTGTTTTTTTGGTTTCTTGAGACAAGATCTCACTCTGTAGTTCATACTGGCCTTGAACTCACTATGTAGCCCAGGCTGGCCTTGAACTTGCAGTGATCCTCCTGCCTTAGCCTCCCAAGTGCTGAGCTTACAGGGGGGCGCTACCATGCCCAGCCCAAACAAACTGTTTTGAGTGCAAAGAAACATCAACATTGAAAAGTTTGAGCTAATGCAATGAGCATAAAACAAAGGATATATACTAGAACAAAATTTTCACTTCAAAATGTGTCAAGTACCAATTTTAAAGAGTTTGAAAGCTGAGTTCCACGGTATGACTATACAACAGTATGAATATACTGAAGGCCACTTTTAACATTTAAAAGTTGGTAACATGGTAAATTTGCATTATTTGTAGGCCACCACATTAAAAATAATAATTTTTGCTCACTCAATGAACACTAGAAGGAAAGCAAGATTATGAGCCATATTCTGGAGAAATATATACGCAAAACAACTGAAAAGGAGTAGTCTTCAGAATATATGAACAACTTCTACTAATCTTTAAGAGGTTAAACACGAACAAAAAGATCCTCTTTTCTGGCAAAAGAACAAGAATGGTGAACATCCATAAAAAGATTCACCTTAGTAATGAGGAAATAAATTAAAACAACTTTGAAGTGCCATACCACATCTGTATTTTAGAAAAATCTGCAGTCTGCAAGTATTAAGTGTTAGTGAAAGCACAGAGCCACCGGCACAATTATACACCATCAGTGGGGATGGAAACTATTTCAATCACTTTGGGAAATACCTACCAGAAAATAAAACTGAAAGTGTGGTTCTCTCTGACCTTTAACTTCCACTCCAGAGAATATTTCCTGGGTATACTTTTGCCTATATGTGTTGCAAAGCACGCACCCAGCTGTTCACAGTAGGATGTGTAATAGAAAAAAAAACTGCAAACAACCCAAATGTCCATATGGGGTCAATACATAAACTATGGCCTAGTAATGGAATGAGATACCCACTGCTGACACTTGGGGTCTGTGTGATCTGAGGAAAATTACTTAATCTCTCTGCACTTTAGTTTTCTCCTCCATAAGATAGGGACAGAACCAGAATCTATCTCATATGCTGATGCAAGGAACATGACCGTTACTCAAGAATATTCTAAAAAATAAAAATTACAAAAATGAATTTTCTAAATCAGGTGTGAGATGACACATCTGTAATCTCAGCACTTGGGAGGCTGAGACAGGAAGATCGCTGAGTGTTCAAGGCCGGCCTGAACTAGATCGTGAGATGCTATGTTCAAAAAAAAAAAAAAAATCTTCTAACAGTGCCTGGGAACACAGGAAGCTCTCTCTGGAAATGTTGATGTTTATAAGGTTCCTCAGCTCCTGCCTCAGACAGGCTCTCTTGACACATGACCAGCAGTGTCGTCTCCCCACTTCCCTTCAAGCAGTGTTGTCCCTGGTGATCTCTTTCACCTTGACCTCCCCCAACTGTTCCTGTAACACTCCAAGCTGCTTCCCACCGCGCTACCTTTGCACACACACTGCCTCTTCTCAGTATGCCCTTCTCATCTTCACGGTCCACGGAACATCCACTTCTTTGTCTGAACCCAGATCAGAGCTCCTTCCTCACTGTAAGGTGAGGTGCTCTCTAGGTGTTCAGGGCCCTCTGGACTTGTTCGCATTTCGACGTCCTGATTACTGTCTGTTTCCACTAAATTGTGGTACAAACGAGCCCTCCCCCTTGATTCAACACAGTGTAACAAAGACCCGTATGTACTCAAACTCCCTGGCCAGGCCTCAGGCAGCGTGGCTAAGGGTGCAGATTCTGGAGGCAGACAGTCCTGGAGTTCAAATCCTGGCTTTTCTTCTTACCTGCCATGTGGCCCCGAGCGAATCTCTAACCCTGAACGTCAGTTGTCTTGAGCAGTAAAATGGGACTGACCCTGACTTGTCACGTTTTTGTAAGGACCCAAGGCGCCAACAAAGGAGAATAAGGTCCTGGTATATAGAAAGGAGAAAGACTTCCTGACTCCTGCAAGAGTCTCACTTTCAAACCATAAGAATACAATGCAGCCAGGGTCTCTTCAAGACCCCAGTAATCCCGGGGGCCCCTGGATACTCCCCATTTCACAAATGTACCAACTAGGAGTTGGAAAGAAATGCCTCGCACTGCCTGCCCTACTTCCAGCTCGGCTGCTTCCAGGGAAATGCACTGGGCCCTAAAAGGAACCAGACCCGCTGGGCACTGTGCCCACGCTTGCCCACACCCCACTCAGCCTTGTCCTCAACCACCCGCCCGCCCGTCCCTGTCACAGCCCAGCCTCAATTCTTCTCCCCGCAGCTGGCACTGGTCACCATGGCAACGGACTGTTTGGGAAGCTGTGGGATGACAGGCTGTGTGCAGAGCAAGGCTGAGGCCTGGAGGAGAGGATGGCTGTGCGCTGCTTCAGGTCAAGCCAGGCAGGACCTGGCTCCGGCACCACGCTCCAACAGCACCCGCAAGTGCTGCAGGCCCAGAACCCCAGCTCTGGGTCTCCCGGTCCAAATAAAACATCAGAAGTGGGGAGAATCCACATGTACCAGGAGGTCGGCCCCAGCATCACTCCCAGCAGGACAAGATCGCACATGTCAGACAGGTAACATGTTATAGTATTTTCCCTGCACCATGCACTGTGCTAAATGGTAAACATATGACGCCTCATTTAGTCCTCAACGTCAGCCCACGAGGGAAGGAGCTGGCATCTCCACATTTCACAGATGAGGGGGTTATATCTGGAAAAGTGAAGATCCTTGCCTAGGCCACTCGATAGTACCAAAGCCAGACCAAATGGCAGTCCGCCCGCCTCAGGGGCTCCACTCACACACTGCGGTGGCCGGAAATGCCAAGAGGAAGTCCCGGCCCACCCTCTCATCCTGACAGCGCCTGTGGCCGGGACAAATGTGTCTATAGGCAGCTATGACGCAGGGTTCAGGAAAAGCGAGAATTCAACAGAACAATGTGCACCAACTTGGAAAGATCCTGAAATTCTATAGAGCTTGAAAAACAAAGTATAAGTCCCAGAACAACAGGCCATAGTGTAAGCCTATTCACATATAAATGGGCTCAGTGTGCAGATGTTTGTGACTGCACGGAAGTTCACAGAAAGGGCACTGGAGGGACACACGCCGTGGACAGTGGTTATCGCTGAGTGAAGGACAATGTGACCAGGGGGCAATGAAAGGGTCTCTCTCACACTTTGATGATAAAAACTAATTATGAGCAAAGCGTGACAGCGCACACTTATAAACCCAGCACTGAGGGTGGCTGAGGCGGGAAGATCACAAGTCCAAGCTCAGCCCAGGCACCCTCGCAAGATCCAGTCTAAAAATAAAAAGTAACGGGCCAGGGATACAGCTCAGTGATTCCAGTGCCTGTCTTGCAAGTGCAAGGGCCCGGTTTGATCCCCGGTGACCACATACAATACTGGGTGTGGAGACTCACACCCAGCAGCAACCAGTACCACATACCACAGTGCCGGGCATGGTGGCTCACGCCTGTAATCCCAGCACTCGGGAGGCAGAGGCAGGAGGATTGCTGTGATGTGAGTTGGAGGCTGAGCTCAGGGCCAGCCTGAACCACAAAACGAGACCCTGTCTCAAAAAACCCAAATAAATAAAAATAAAAATAAAAAGTAACCGATGTAAGGGCGATCCGTCTTGACGACATCTGTCGCCCCACTGAGCGTCAGGGCTGATCCAGCCAATGTGGCTGGCTGGGTGCGTGTCCCCTTTCTCCATCACGGCTCTACGTGTCCCTCCCGAAGCTGAGCACTCTGTGAGACAACCTTCCCTGATGGGCGAGGCCCATTTCCTCACTCAAAGGTACACGAGCAGCTGCCCTCCTCTGCTAGAACCTCTGCACACACCCCCAAATACAATTTTTTTTTTTTTTGACACAAGGTCTCACTTTACAGTTTAGGCTTGTCCTGAGCTCAGCCTCCAACTCAGCAATCCTTCTGTCTCTGCCTCCCAAGTGCTGGGATTACAGGTGTGAATCACCACGCTCAGCACTGTGGTATGTGGTTTTGATTGCTGGTGGGCGTGAGTCTCCACACCCAGCATTGTTGTATGTAGTTACCAGAAATCGAACCTGGGCCCTTGCACTTGCACAGCAGGCACCAGAACCACTGAGCTAAATCTCCGGCCCCCAAATACAAAATTTTTTTTAAAGGCCTAGGGATGTAGCTTAACGCAAAAACCCTTGGTTCAATCTTCAGTACTACAAAAAAAAAAAAAAAAAAGTAACCTTTTTAATTTAAACAAAAAATAATTATAAAACTTGATACATATGACTGCAATTCAAGGTTTAAAAAGAACCTCATAAGAAAAAGATGGGGGATAGAACCCATACCTAAACGTCTATAGGAGTCAGTACTGAATGGTGGCATGATGGTGATATTTATCTTGCCCTTATGGTCTATGGTGTATGGATATGACTTTTCAAAACTTCATACTGTTGAACACAACATTTACGAAGGCAATGCAACAGCATCCCTATATAACTGCTACAAATAGTGATAAACGTACAAAAAATTCATTGGTTCTTACCCCAGTTCTACCAATCTGCTATTTGGCCTTCACCAATTATTTAACTTCTTGGAGCCTCAGTCTTCAGGTCAAGGAAATGGGTATATCCCAACAGCACCAACCCCCATCCCCACCCCAAGCTGTTACAAAGACAGAAGCTAAAATCTTCAGCCTGGGAGGCATGCTAGATGCTCCCACCATGGGGCTCACGCTGTGAAAGACTAGCATGCAGCACAGTGAAGTCTGAGGACAGGCACCTGGGTTTCTGCACTGGCTGTCACGTGTCAGCTATGTGACCTCGGATCTGTTACCTTACCTCCCTGGGCATCATGTGAAGAGTATTAAACAAAACAGCCCCTGTATAACCTACATGCTACAACTGAGAACAGAAATTCAACTATGCGGAAAACATTCACCTGTGCTATTCTCCACCTTTGGTGCACACACGCATCAGGTCTGACTGAGTTACTCACAGGGTAAGTAAAAGAGCAACAGACAGGGGAGCAGCAGGGAGAGGACACGGCCGGGCACTCGCTCTGAAGCTGGTGAGCCTGGAGAACTTATTAACCTCACTGAGCTTCGGTTTCCCCATCTGGTTACATGGGGCTCATGCCTTTCAGCTCAACTGCTAACACTAAGGAAGAGGAAATTTAGCATAAATTAAGCAGTATGTCTTGCATCTTATGCCACGCTGGACATGTTGCTTCACACTATAACCTCATTTTATCCTCCAAATAGCCCCATTAAACTGGCATTAGTATTTCCTTTTTTACAGATGAGGAAACTTTAGAAAGGTTAAAAAGTATCCCAAGGAAAGTCATTCAGGTAGGAAGTGGACAGAGGCGAGATTTGAACCCAGCACTCACTGCCTCCAAATCCCAGTGGCTCCTCACAAGAATTCAATAAATGTGGTTCATCTTCTTTCTTGACTTGGGCATCAGTTTACACAAAGTAAGTGTGAGAAATCACGTTCATCAAGAGTCCATCTAGCTTAGCGCTGTTAAATTCCACTATCCAGTACAGAGTCCAGACTGGGGGCCCGGCCCTTTCTGTCCCAAACTCTTGGACTCAACTTACCCATCTGAGGCAGCCTTCGGGGCTGGCTTCCACTGGCTCGACCTTGACCAAACTTCCATCTGTGGGCTGCTCATGGGCACAAGCGGCTGGGCCCTTCCTCGGCTTCTTAGCGCACTTTACTCCTTTCTGCCACACAAATGGGCCTGTGCAGGCCTGGCTGGCATCAGCCTCTGGGGAGAAGCTGAGGCTGCCTGAGGGATCCAGGGAGCGGGTGTGGGCGTCAGAGGGCACGTAAGCCCTCGGCCCAGGCTCTCCCCAGACACCAGCTGGGCCTTGACCTCTGGCCCCAGCTGCCCGTGTGGAGCCGCAGGGCCTTCCTCACAGCCAGGCCCCTGGCCAGGGAAGCCCACCCTGGCACTCTCCAGCAACTCGGGCAGTCCTGCGTGGCTGGCCCGTGGACTCTCCTGTGCAGAGCCTGTGCGGCCCCAGGGCGCTGCCAGGCCAGCCTCACTCTCTGCAGCAGGCGAGTACTCGAACCCCACAGCGCCTGCGGCACATTCTGCCCGACTTCCACCTGCATCTCGCGGCCTTGTGTCCCTCTGACACAGATGCCTACAGGGGCTCCCGGGGATGCCAGGCTGGCACCTTCGAGGGGGTCTCCCGAAGACTGACTGTCCCCACCAGGGCTCTGATCCAGCCACAAGTCACCAGCCCCCTTGCCATCCTGGCAACAGGACCCAGACTTCCTGCTTTTCTTTCTTGCCCTTTTAGGGAACCTCTCCTTCTTGAGTGTGGAACTTCTTCACCCTCATTGCTTGGTCTCCCGCCTCCCTGGGCCTGGGGCAGCTGTCTGATTCCACTTCTGCTGGCCCCTCCATGCCCACCTGTCCTGGCTCTGGGAGATCTGGCAAAATACTACAAAGACTCCTGAGGCGTGTGGTAATTAGGGTACCACAGAGAGACCTGAAGACCCTTGGAACACCCAGCACTCCCCTGAGCAGGCCCCGGGGGCACCTGGCCAGGCCAGGCCCCGCAGCCTGCAGCCCTAACCCTGCCAGGCTGGCCCCAGCAGCGACCCCCGCCTGCAGGCTGGCACCTGAATGGGACTTGCAGCTGCTGCCGACTCTCTTCCTGCTGGAAGCCCGACCGTGGGCCTCTGAGTCCACGCCTGGTGTCGAGCTGGCTCCTACCATGACCTCCGGGAAAAGCTCACATCTACGACGTGAAGGGAAAACAGGGTCTTCTGTGGGAGAGCTCCCCACCGCCCCCTCCTGGGACATGTAGAACGCAGACCTGTGGAGACAGAGAGAGGAGGCCTCATCAGAGGGGCCTGACCCGCCAGGCCCCCTAGGATGCCGGTGGTACCCGGTTGCGCAGGGTGAGGCAGGAGAGGACCAGCTCCAACCAGGCTGTGCCTCTGGGGCCTGTAAAGGCTTTTTCTTGAGGGCTGACATTTTTGTTAAATGGGATATAACAGTTACTATTTATTACCGACTGGTTTATATACATTATTTCATTTCATGCCGTCAAAATGAAAGATGTTAAGCGACAGACCCAAGGACACACCGGAAGTGGGAGAATTTGGATTCTCCCCCAAACCAACCAGTCTGGCTCTATCTATGCTATCAGAATATTCCAGTCTAGGCGGAGTACACACTAAAGAGGTTCACTCCCCTTGTTTCCACTTTGGCAGACACCTCACCCAGGGCCTGACCTCAGCCTTTCTCACCTGGGCCTCTCTGCGGTCCTCCTGCTCTAGCGCCCAGCGGAAAAGGGCTGTTCACGTGATGCGGGGGAGACTTCGGCGGTGAGGGGCGGGGTCCCTGGAGTCGCGCAGAGGGCGGCTCCCCCGGTGCTCACTTTCCATGCCCGGCAGAGGGCGCTCTAGCTTTCGCGAGGACTTCCCGGAGGAGGTGCCAGTCACTGGGAATCTGATCGGTCCTCCCTGGCCAAAGGCCTTTAACGCCTACTGAGCGGTTAAAGTGGATCCTACCGCGGTGCCGGGTGAAACTGCCTCAGCCCCTAGGGGAATGTCAGAATCAGATCTAGATTTTTTTTTTGTCCAATTTCTTTTAATATTATTTTTACCCCAAATATAATTCATGTAGATGGAAGTATGCATTCAAACCTAATTAGAAAAGTGAGAAATCAAAAGTTTTAAATTTCTTGTCATTTCCCAACCATTTGACTCTGGGGACAACTGGTTTTTTTGTTGTTGTTGTTGTTTATTTTTGAGACAGGGTCTCGCTTTGCAGTTCACGCTGGCCCTGAGCTCAGTCTCAAACTCACATCACAGCAATCCTCCTGTCTCTGCCTATCAAGTGCTGGGATTACAGGCGTGAGCCACCACGCCCAACACCGTGGTATGTGGTACTGGTTGCTGCTATGTGGTTACCGGGGGATCGAACTTGGATCTTTGCACTTGTAAGACAGGTGTTGGAAGCACTGAGCTAACTCCCCGGCCCTAAACACCTGGTTTTTGACCATGTCCTTTGTCCTGGTAGTTAGCTTGATTTTTTAAAATGTAACTACTAGAGTCAAGCTTCTTTGGTTTTTACATTTTAACAGTATTGGCTTATGAGATAATTTTATTAACCATCCTTTTTCTCCCCTTTCTTTCCAGTTGTTCTCTTTTTTATATTTCTTTTTTTTTTTTTAAGGTTTTTTGAGACAGGGTCTCGCTTTGTGGCTCAGGCTGGCCCTGAGCTCAGCCTCCAACTCACATCACAGCAATCCTCCTGCCTCTGCCTCCCGAGTGCTGGGATCACAGGCGTGAGCCACCACGCCCGGCACTGGTATGTGATATTGGTTGCCGCTGGGGTGAGTCTCCACACCCAGTATTGTTATGTGGTTACCAGGGATTGAACCCGGGTCCTTGCGCTTGCAAGACAGGCGCTGGAACCACTGAGCTATATCCCCGGCCCTTTTTTATATTTCTATTTCTAATTTTTCGATGGTTGCTGCTACCATGTAGAATAATTGTAAATACTTCTTCTTTAGCTTGATCTGATGCTTCTCCGAGGTATGATATGAACAATGTCCACTGATATCCCCCCTCATTGCTGCCTTCTTCGTCAACTTTGACTTTTGCATTGGAGAGGTTTTCAGCATTTTTTTTCTGTCCTGTTAATTCAGGTTACCATAGGTTGATTCATCACACTGAAAACCAAACGACTTGCACAGCATTAGGATTCTGTGAATACTTTCACTGTGGGCCAGGGACCCTGCTGGCCCGCGGGAGGGAAGCAGGAACAGAATTCCCAGCAGTAACCCTCACCTGTGAGCTGTGAGAATCCTGTGGGTCAATGAAACAGTGCACTTCCATTAGCCTGGTTGAATCAGATCAATACGGATGTATCTCAATGTAATGTTGAAGTGTTTTAGAGGATGATGATATTAACAAGAGAAACTGAGTGTAGGGTGTCTGGAAACTTTTCCCACTGATTTTCACATTATTTTTATTTTAAATATAAAAATCATTCTAAAAAATTAAGTTTATTACAAAATAAAAAGGATGCTATCAGATAATTCAGGCTAGAGACTGCCATAATCTGGCTGTGAAGGGTCACCAAAGAGGGAAGAGTTGAGATTCGACTGTAATTACTGCTCTGAGGAAATCATTGTTTTAGTAAGAAGAATGTTCTGGTCCTGGAGCAGAGACTTGACTTGGCTGAGCCCCAGTGAATGGAGACCTTCTGGCCCATTTGGACCATGGAATCCTCCTCAGCTGGCAAGAAAAGGGGTCGTTATTAATGTCGCATCCCCTGGTGGAAATAAAATGACAGCAACAACTAATACTTTATGATGTGCCGTTTCGGGGCAGAGCTATTTTCTAAACGCTCTGCCTACATTTGCCTATATTTATTTACCTGCTTTAATTCTCACACCATGTCTATGAGGCTATTACCATTATTTTCCTTATCTTATAGATGAGAAAACTGATACAGAGAAATTAAATAATTTGTCCAAAGTGAGTAAGTTCTGGCTTCGGAATGTGGCTCCATGGTAGTACATTTGTCCGGCATGTGCAAGGCCCTGCGTTCAATTCCCAGCACCACAAGGAAAGGTACAACACAGCCTGTCCTCTGACTGGTCTCTGGCCCTTGATACAGTACTCTGAAGTCGGGGGTCATAATAAAATAATCAAAATAAAGTTTTGGCCCAATGCCACCTATCCAGTTGTCAGCTATTCGTTCTGATGACTCAAGACAGTATCTGTGCTGCATCTCTAGGTCCCAGGTGGGGTGGCGTGAGCCTGTACTCTTAAACTCTGGAGAGGCTAAAGCAGGAGGGTCACAGCTGGGCTACAGAGTCCTAGGCCAGCGTGACTGCAGAGCAAGACCCTGTTTCAGAAAAACCAAAAACAAACATATAAAGTTATATCCCACCTTATACTCCTAGGAATACTCCCTTAAACTTGCCATCTGTCTCTCTCCCTTGCTGAGCCTAGCAAAGGTTTTGTTGTTTAAGAGGTTGACTTTTGTTTTGCTTTATTATCTCCTTTATGGTTGAACTTACATTTTCTATTTCATCATCTTCTGTTCTTACATTTCTCATTCACTTCTTCCACTTCTCTTGTTATTTTAATTTTCTTGACCTGGATGAAGTAGCAGCTTGTTTAGAAAACTCTTTCTCGTTTATAATTAATTCACTTAATGTTGTACCTTCTTCTCTAAGTACTTCTTCAGCTACTCTGTGAGCCTTGAATAGTAATGGAGATGCTCTTATCTTCATTCAACTATAAATATTTTATAATTTTTATTATAATTTACTTTATAATCTATGGATAATTTAGAACTCTGTGTTTAACTTTCAGATAAGTTTTTAATTTAAATTTAAAAATTTAATAACAATCAGAAAAATATGGTTTACATAATGTTAATTTTTTTTTTTTTTTTAGGTTTTTTGAGACAGGGTCTCGCTTTGTGGTTCAGGCTGGCCCTGAGCTCAGCCTCAAACTCACATCACAGCAATCCTCCTGCCTCTGCCTCCCGAGTGCTGGGATTACAGGCGTGAGCCACCACGTCTGGCACTGTGGTATGTGGTACTGGTTGCTGCTGGGTGTGGGTCTCCACACCCAGTATTGTTATGTGGGTACCGGGGAATCGAATCGAACCCGGGTCCTTGCGCTTGCAAGACAGGCGCCGGAACCACTGAGCTAACTCCCCGGCCCCCATAATGTTAATTTTTAAGAGCTAAGATTTTTTAAGAAGTATCTGTGATTCGATACATTGTCAATCATTGTTACTGTTCATTGATTGCTTAGAAAATAATATAAGGGGCTGGGAATTTAGCTCAGTGGTTCCGGCGCCTGTCTTGCAAGCGCAAGGACCCGGGTTCAATCCCCGGTAACCACATACCATACTGGGCGTGGAGACCCATGCCCAGCAGCAACCAGTACCACATACCACAATGCCGGGCGTGGTGGCTCACACCTGTAATCCCAGCACTCGGGAGGCAGAGGCAGGAGGATTGCTGTGATGAGTTGGAGGCTGAGCTCAGGGCCAGCCTGAACTACAAAGTGAGACCCTGTCTCAAAAAAAACCTAAAGAAAATAATATAAATTATTAGCTTCCTGCAGTAAGCTTTTCTTCCTCTCAATATCAACTTGCATTTTTAAATCACGTTTTTCAAATCTGCAGTAATCAGCAGTAACTTGAATCTATAGTAACCGGTGTTCAATGCGGAAAAAAAGACACAACTTCAGGCATTTTAAGCACAATGAGGCTTAGTAAAGGCTCTGGGTGTTACCAAAAGCAGAGTGAATGTGAAGCCAGAAGTGAGCTCTGGCTGCTGCTAAAATTATGCTTAAAATATATGGTGGTGGTGACAATTCAAAAGTACAAGCGTGCACTCAACGCTGGGGACCAGGACCTGCATGCTAAATTAAATTAGTTGGTCTGGAATGTGCCTGAGAGCAGCCACATCCGAAGGAGAATAACCACTGTCGCCCCGCAATCTGCCTTTCAGATCTTGTCCAGGGGCACGAAGTGGGAAAAGCGAATCCACCGCGACACCCGCGCTTCTAGAAGAACCTGGGCAATAGCATCCACTTCCCTCCTGCGAAGAGAGGAGGCCCTGCAAGCCGGTGAGGGATGGAGTCAGACGTTCTTTCCTAGTCTCTACAATGTTGTACACTATTTTCCATCTACTTAAACTATCGAGGCTCAGTGATATGTTTCTGGTTTTTATAATCGTTCTATTTATTAATACATACATCCCAGATGTCTACAAAGTCAGTGCATTTTGCTGGCACACTAGACAGAGGCATTATTTCTGAAAATCCTTCAAAAGTATTTGAATGTTCTTCCCCCACTTCACACTCATTTTTAAATTAATCTTACGAAGTCTTCAAGTTCTATAATGGTCAAGGTCCAGCAAAAACAAAAAAATGCAAAAAAAATGTAAAATAACACAATAGCAGTTAACTAAAGCAAACCAAAAATAATAGCATGGCCTTCACGGCCAGCACAGCTTTGTAACAGGACTCCACAGGGTTAGACTGAGAGGCAGAGATGCACCCAGCTATCTCTATATAGCCAGGGTATCGAGGAATGACAGGACAAATAATGCTCAGTGACAATTTCCTTCATGCGTGATGTATGTTTTTGTCCCTCATGAGCAATTACCGATGTGTTTCTTTACATGTTCTCAGCTGCCTCAAAAAAGACAAATCAAATCAAATGTGATTAGGGCAAAAGAAATTAACTTCCAGTTTGTTGTGTAAAAGTGGAAGACATTTATCTACCACAAGGAATGGCAAACAAGAAAACCCCAAACTACAAGCAGAGTGGGGGGACCAGTGACGATGTGATAAGCTGCCACCCACTTAAGCTGCCTTTGGACCCAGGACACTGCAGGAGCTGGCACACACACAGTGTCGGGCACCTAGCTACACTCTGGCCCAATAGGGCTTCCCAAGATGGCGCAGGGTACCAGTGAAAGGCAGTACAGAGACTGGGTAGGAGCGTGAGTCACACACTAGGTGATGGTGGGCCCTGACAACTGAGCTGTTAGGTCCTGTGTTCACATACTCTTTGCAAGTCTTTCAGTTTGCTGTGGTTCCTTTCTGAGGCTGGTCTCTTGCAGCATTCTTGAAAGACTTCTCCTTATACCACTGATTCCTGTCTGCCTGAATCTGGACCCTTTTGGTTAACTTTGGTGGCAGCCATGGTCAGCTGTGTAGATTCTGGGCGCTGTCATAGGTGTTGTGCAGGAGCGCCTGGCGTGTGGGCGCCGTGCTCCAGGAAGTAGAGACTGCAGTCAGTGTGGTTCAGCCCACGTTGCTCTCATGTGGCCCACTGCTGGCTTCTTGGCCTTGTAGTTCTGCATGGCATCCATGTCAGTCCTCAGCAGGGTGTCCTTGATCTTGTGATGGAACATAAGCCCTGAAATGCCAGCTTTCAGCTCAGCCAGGGACTCCAGGGACAGAAACAGCGCATGCAGTCTCAGCATCCGTGAGCTACCACGGCACATAGCCAAGTGCCTGAGCAGGCCAAACGCAACAGCGGTGCCGGTTCTGAGGAGCACGGAAGGAGCATTTGCGGAGTTTGCAGCAATCAGGGAGAATAGATGCCCAGTGTCAGCTTCCTCAGGACTCCACCAGCCAACCGATCAGCCCAGTGATTCGGAAACTGGAGGACTGATTGAGGAGGAGGAGGATTCCGAGACAGGTTGTCATAGGAGTGGTCTCTCTTCTCCTCGAGGCCCCCACCCTGCAGAGCTTGGCCGAGGTGCAGGCACTCAGAGGTGTGCAGTTAAGTCTCACATTATGATTGTAGGCTTGTCAATTTTCCCCTTTATGTTTGTGAACTCCTGCTTTATATATATCACCAAGCACCTTTTTAGAAGCACCCAAACTCATAAATTACTACATCCTTTCGGTCGATCGTCATTTTCTCCTGCTAGATTTTCCTCCTTGTTCTCATTCTTTTAATGTTAGTTTTTATGATGCGAATGTTGGCACACTGCTTGTTTTTGGTCAGTATTTACCTTATATAAATTGTATCCTTTTATTTCCAAGCTGTATGTGTAATTTTGCCTTTTCACTGGGGCTCAGGTACATGGCATACACTGTACAGATGACAGATTTGCAAGCAGAGCCTCTCGCTTATCCATCTGTGTGTGTGACTGCCGAGGTAGCCAGGCTGGGTTTTCCATTAGCTTTCACACCTTCTTATAGCAAATTTTCTTCCCTTTCTCTGTGCTCCTTTTTGCCTTCTTCAGATATATCAGTTTATCCCCAATTCCCTTTATTGGGGAGGCCAGGTTGTAAGTTATATTTGCTTACTTTTGTTTTTGCTTTTTGAAACATGGTCTTGCTGTGTAATTCAGGGTGGCCTTGAACTCACTATGAAGCGCAAGCTGGCCTTGAACTCTTGGAGATCCTCCTGCTTTAGCCTCCAAGTGCTGGGATTACAAGTGTGCCCCCACACACCTGGCTCTGTTTCCTTATCAATAATTTTAACAGTTACCTTTACCTTTGTAATCTATGTGTTTTTAATCTGTATTTCTCCAAAGAAATCAAAATTGTCATTTTTGTTTGAGTTAGACAATTCCTTTAGCGTGCTTTCCCCATCCTGCAGACACCCACTCTGTCTCTTTGTTTAGTTGTGTCATTTTTTTCTTTTAGCTGATATTAAATTATCCTTTAATTTTTTTACAGTTAATATTTATTTTGTTTATCACCAGGATTTATCTCCTGTTTTGTTCTCTGTTGCTTCTAGCATTAAACTCTTTCATGAAAAAAGAGAAGTTAGAAGTAGAGTACGGGGAGGCCTTAGACCTGATCCAGGGAGCAGGGGCTTTTTTTAGTAAATATTGAGTGAACGTTTACTCAGGGCAGGACTTTGTATATTATCTCATTGTATATTTTGTGTATTATCTCATGTTCGTATCAGTTGCTCTAAGGTCCACGTCACGGTTCACTTCCTACAGAGAAGGGAGGCTGAGGTTCAACAGGTGACCCGCCTGGGTTCCAGCTGCTGAGGAGAAGCAGGGCGACGGGACAACCTCGAGTCCAGCTCCTCTCAAAGTCCCTGCTCTGGGCTTTGTTCCCATAAGGGCAGAAACCAGGCAGGCCTTGAGGCCTAGGCATCTCTCCGTGACTGGGATAACATCCCTGGTGTACATACGCTGGAGGAGGAAAGGTTTATTTCAGCTCAAAGTTTCCATCCTTGTTCAGCTAACTCCAAGGAGAAACATCATGGCGGAAGGGCCAGGCTGAGGAAAGCTGCTCATTTTATGCCAGATGGGAAGCAGAGAGGAAGGGAAGAGCCAGGGGAAGAGGGAGGAGCCAGAGACAGAAGCTCACCCAGGACCTACTTCCTGCAACCGCACTTTCTCTCCCTTAATTGCACACTGGCTGGCGAGTCCTCAGTGGATGAATCCACTGGTGAAACTAGTGACCTTAGGATGCAGTCACCTTCAAAAGGCCCATCTCTGCGCACGTGAAACTTTGGAGGGAACGTTTGTTTTGTTTTGTTTTTTTTTGGAGACAGAGTATGCTTTATAGTTCAGGAAGGCCCTGAGCTCACTATGTAGCCCAGGCCAGCTGTGAACTCACAGCAGTCCTCTTGCCTCTGCCTCCTGAGTAGTGCGGGGATTATAGGTGTGAGCCCCCATGACTGGCCCTGTGGTGTGTGGCACTGATTGCTGATGAGTATGAGTCACCACGCCTGGCATTGTTGTATGTGGTTACCAGGGATCAAACTCAGGACCTCATGTGTGCAAGGCAGGTGTCGGAACCACTGAGCTAAATCCCTGGCCCTGAGAAGAACATTTTTTAAAAATCTAAATCATGACATCTTTTTGGCTGCTCCATTCATGCCTATGTTGGGACTCTCATTTAGGAAGTAAACACATACACACACACACATCACAGAAATAGGCAGAAAGGTGGGGAACAATGACAGAACCTCGTAGAGCCCAAGCAAGGAGTGTCTCCCTTAGTAAATCACTTATTTGAGAATAATTTTTGGCTCCTAAAAATTTGCAAATGTGTGTAAGAAGTTCCATATACCCCCACCCTTCTCTCCCCATTGCTAATGTCTTAAGTTCCAGGATACATTTGTCACAGTTAAGAAACCAAACTGCTACATGATTATCCACCCAGCTCCGGTCTTACACGTCAGTCTCCCCTCTGTCCCCTTTCCCTGCCAGGCTCCAGGGCCAAGCCCCACTCTGTGTTTAGGTGTCGCTGCTCCTTAGCCTCCTCGGTCTCTAAGACCTCGGTCATTCCTTGATTATCAGGACTGGAAGTTTTCAGGACTAGTCAGATGTTTCGTCGTGTTTCTCAATTGGAGTTTCTCTGATTTTCTTTTTTTCTCTCCTGATTAAACTGGCCTTAGGAGTTTTTAGAAAAAAAATACCCCAGAAGGGAAGTACCTCCTGCCACATCCTCTGGGGGCACGTGACAGCCTCGGGCAATATTAACCTTCACCACTCAGAGGAGAGTGCTTTCCAGTCTTCTCCACTGCAGACTTTCTATTTTAAGAGTTTTAAAATGGAGAGAGGTAATGTTTTCAAAGGATATTTCAAAGTATCACACTGTGATGTTAAACATAGGAAAGGCACAGAAGGAAAGGCACCGAAATGCTAACACTTGCGTCTTCCTCCCCCTCTTTTTTTCTTGCTTTTCTATATTTTTCCTCGCCTTGCTCTACAATGAAGATATATACAGTATATATGACTTGAGCTTTCTGGAAGGTTCTCAAAGCTGTGCATAGTATCACCTCCATTTTACAAATAATGCATGCAGACATTTAGTCAAAGAAAAATTTATAAGGCATTCATTAAATGTTGATAGTTTGGAGTCATCTCTGGGCAGCAATTTTTATTTTTTCTGTGGGATTTTATGAATTATTCATCTTTCACTTTTTTATTGAACTGCAAGTACTTAGGATTAATTAGATTTATCACAATCTTTGGGTCCACAGTACACATTCTCAGGGTTGGCCCATATAACACTCTCCTTAAACTGTTTGTTAATATATGTATTTGCCTTAATAGAAAAACAGGCAGCCAATGATTTAGCTCAGTGGTTACAGAACATGCCTTGTAAGCACAAGGTCTCAAGTTCAATCCCCAGTACCACAAAAAAAAAAAAAAAAAAAAGAAAGAAAGAAAAACATCCATGCCCAGGATTTAAAAAAAAAAAATACCGATAAGAACTTCTTCCTGCTAATGTGAATCTCTCCATTTTTATTCACCCAAAGTGATCCCTGACTTGGATCCTATTTGCTGGTCTTTTGTTTTCCTTCTTGTGTGATTTTATCATTTCTGTTTCCCAAAAGAACATATGGATGTTTTCCTATGGTTCAGCTTTCATCTGAAGGTAATATGTTGACTCCACGGGATTCACTTTCATCACTCAAAAATCGTATTGCTGGCTGGGAATTTAGCTCAGTGGTTCCGGCAACAGCCTTGCAAATGCAAGGTCCTGAGTTCTATCCCCAGTAACCACACACCACAATGCTGGGCATGGTGGCTCACACCTGTAATCCTAGCACTCTGGAGGCAAGGCAGGAGGATTGCTGTTAGTTTGAGACTTGCCTGGACTACACAGTGAGCTCAGGACCAGCCTGAGCTACAAAGTGCGACCCTATCTCAAAAAACAAAAACAAAAAAAAAATTATATCGCTTAATTCCATTCATATTATCACATTTAGTCCCATTGCATTCTTTCTGACCATGGTACAATATCCCATCGTGTGTTCCTCTAGAATTTATGTGTCCATTCTCTTCAGGGTTGACTGGATTATTTCCAGGTTTTGTGCAGATGGAACATTCTAGAATGTCTCCTGATGTGTGTGATAAGTGATTCTCTTGTATTTGGAGCTAGGAGTGAAATTGCTGGGTCCTGGGTGGCTTGGTTGGGGTCCCTGTAAAGCAGAGCTGGGGATGAAGACAAGGAGGAGAAAGTTTATAAGAGGAGTCTTCACAGAAAGCAGGAGTGCAGTGTCAGGGACAGTGAGGGAGGGAAGAGATCACAGTCCCTGCTGGGAGGAAGGGAACGAGTTCCAGAATTGTGGCTCAGAGGATAAATGAATGATCCGCTTGCTAAAGCCCAACCATTCCAGGTGGCTGTGCCGATTTATGCCTCCATCAGCTGTGTAGAAAACCTTGGTGAATCCCAATCCTCCGGGACACTTGGTTGTCGTTAGGCTTTGTAATGACCAGTTTTTGACTCCTGGTTGCTTCTTTCTTTTTCTCTCTCCTTTCCTGCAGTAATCATATATAGTAAGCACATATTTTTTTCTGCATTTCTTTTATATTCAAAAATACAAATAAATTTTATTTTTTTCAAATAATTTCTGTCGAGTGTGACGTGCTGCAGAAGAGCCTGGAGGTATAAGGCTAAGAAAGGACTATTGCGAGGCCCTAGGTTAGGGGTGACCACGGCGGAAGGGCCGGGGTGGGGGTAAAACTTCAGGGCTGAGGAGTGGGGCCACCAGGAAAACCACAGGAGAAGCTGAGCAGGAGGCCGGGAGAGGACTGCAGGGCTGGGGAATGGCTATTTCCAGGAAACGGAGGGCTGAGTTACACCCACATGGGAAGGAACCAAGGAGAGAGTGGCCAGAGGTGCTTCCTGCATCCCTCATGGGCTGAAGGACATGTGTGCTGTTGTCGACCTCGTGAGCTGGAAAACCAGAAGCAGATCTTTGAAAGACGTTCTGGGACACAGCTCCACGTCCCCAGGTTCAGTCCCCCTAAACACAGACACCAGCCTTGCCGCTCGCTATCCCTCGAATTTGAAGACTCTTCTGGACACTACTCTCCTTTGCAACGATGATGACACCTTCTGTGACCGGATGCTGCCAGCCCTGAAGGTGCAGACCCCACTGTCACCTCTGTTGCACACTGGCTTCTGTAGAGCCCTCTGGAGATGCCACTGCAATATGGCTGCGCCTTTGTGTCCTGGCACACAGCTGCGGGGCACATTCCCCATGCCGCTGGACTCCACGCAGCTGGGGGGTGGCCAGGTGCCCATTGTCTTGTGATCCTCATCCTACAGGGACGTGGACCGAAAGGGCAGGTGGGAGACCGGCGCTGTGGCCACCGCCAGTGGATACGCTTGTGCCTATGACAAGGGGCCCTTTTCTGGGGCTGCCAAGTGCTGCTTACACCGTGACAAAAGCTGCTGATGGCCACACTGCTGTCAACAGGACACTGCTGTTGGTGCCCCTGGGTCACCGGGCTGGGGCTGTGTTGATCAGGGGTCTCTTGTGCAGCCCCCACCCACCGCACTCTCCAGATGGAACTCTTCCGGGGGAAGTTCCTGTGCTCGGGCCGCAGGAGAGCAGTGGGGATTTCTGTGCCTCCCTCCTTTCGTTTGAAGAATCTGCATAAATTATTTGGAATTTTGCATGGGAGATCTGTCCCTTCTGAATCATTTATTCTCCATTTATTCAATCATTTATATCAGTATGAAATCATGGATGCTTCTTTTATGCTTTAGGTTATCATCTAATGCTACTTTGTTTTGTGGCTCAAACAATTGCAGATTTGGCTAATGGGCCTTCTTGTATTGGCTCCTGTATCTCTGACATTTTGATATATTCTCTGCAGTGTGTGAGTGTGTGTGTGTGTGTGTGTGTGATGGATTTCCTGCCTCCTCAGAAACCTTTGACCCTCCAATATCAGTTGTGAATGCAGTTGAGACTGAGACCAGCCCCCTCCTCTCCTTGACCCCCCATCTTTTGTTACTGGACCTGAGTTGCTGGGCACAGTGGACTTTTGATCCTTCCCTTTCCCCTCTCCCCCAGCCACTGCCCTCAGGAACAGCGTCCCCCACCCGCTTGAGTCTCTCCTCCAGATAGGCCCCAGAAAATCTTTCTAACCAGCAATGGAACTGCCACCCTCTGAGAGTGTGAATAAACTTATTTAAAGGATAAAACAGAATGAACTCTGCCTCCCAATTGCCTTTCAAAACCTATCTTATCTTTTCCATTCCTGGACTTCAGATAAATGTCCTTTTGCCTGAGACTGCCTATTATACTGTCCCCCATCTGGAGTCAGCCAGACTCAGACTCCAGTCACTTGATCACTTCGAGCTCAGCTTCCTCATCTGTAAAGGAGGGACAATTATAGCCTCCCACTGGCTACCAGTCAGCTGAGCATCTGCTACGGGTGTCAGCTGATACTTTCCAGAAAGCACCTCACATGCTGCCCAGTGCACAAAGCAGGTGCTTCGTCAGTGGCTGTGTTATGACTAGCTGGAAGCTAGACTCCTCCTAGCCTCTCCTTCAAATCCACTCCTCAAAAGCTCGGACATTGCAGCTCTTCTGTTCACAGTTATCCATGATTCAGGAGCTCCTTCGCATTTGAAGTCTTTGGGGGTCCTCCCCGACCTATACCCGCCCTATCTTTCTTGTCTCCCAGCCCCTTCACTGCTCCCCGGTGGGCCTGGCTCACGTTGTTCCTCCTCTGCAGTGCACCGCCAGCCTTGCTCAGTCTGGGGACTCCAGGTCCCGGGCTTCCGGTCTCACTGAGCCATTTCCCAGACAGCCAGCTGGAGCTCCTGTTTCCCTCCTGCGAGGCAACACCTTCCTAGCCTTGCACGCTGTCTAGGTCACCCTGCCCCTCAACACCCAGGCTGCTCAGGCTCAGGGGGTGGCTCTTTAGTGTGGGTGGTAAGGAAGACCGGAGGCAGACTCAGGCCTGAAGACCCGAGTGTGATCTGCCTCTGGATCGTGGTTCTGCAGCTCTGCAGCTTATCAGCTCTGTGACTTCAGGCACATTCTCTAAACTCTTTGAGCTTCTTTTTTTTTAATTTATAAAGCAATGATGATTATAGCAGCTGCTTTATAGGAATATTGTGAAGACTGAAGCCGATAACCCTGTGCGAGGCACTCCACATAATGCCCTGCACACAGAAAGTGCTTAATAAATGATCCCTTTCTCTCCTCTTAGTATCAGGCAGCCAGGAGTTGCCTGCTCTGCCAGGCTCCATTTATTGATGGATTCAAGGCTAAAAATAGAGCTATCGCCTTGGGAGCAGGTCCTTCCGGAATGGGAAATTGATGCTGTTGGTCCTGGGATGGGGAAGAAGCCTGCTTCTCCCTGCAGGGGCCTCTCAGAGACACACAGACCTTGGCTTCTCCAGCCTCTCTCCCATCGATGCCCAGGCTGTCCAGGCAGATGAGCTCGCAGGGCAGGGGCAGTGCAGTGCCCATTCTATCTGGCCTCTGTTCCAGCTGGGCACTGGCTATGTGACCTTGGGCAGGCCATCTACTCCTCTGAGAATGACTACTACTCCACAGCCCGGGACACTGACAATGTTAATAACACTGTAAATAGCATTGTTTGCAGTAGCAGACAACAGACACTTGCAGAAGCCCTGAGACTAGCTCCCAGTCTGGGACCCTAGCTGATGATGTCCCAGCCAGGCTCTCTGAGCCTCAGTTTCCAAATCTCTGAAATAAGCTCAGTAGCCCTGATGTACAAAGCTGCTGTGGGCTGTAGCTGCCGACAACAGTGACCCCTAAAGGGAACCTGGCCTCACCAGTGGTCCATCTCTCCATGTTAGAGCGCTGGGTGCAGAGACAGAAGTTTATTTTAGCTGTTTGTCGCTATCGATCCACAAGCCTTGGAAAAGACAGAGAAAAACATTCAACAGAAAAACACCTTGCATCCCAGCCACTGACATAACAGAAAAACACCTTGTATCCCAGCCACTGACATACTGGCCCCGCTGGTGGATAGACCACTTCTGTGCAATCGACTTCCCTGCTGTTGGCTCAGCGCTCCTGGCAAGTTGCTTTGTCTCCCAGGACAAGATGCTGATTTAGTTAAAGCAGACCCTGAATTGTAGACAGAGAGCCCCTGTTTTCCTTTCTGCAGCTAATCTTCATGGTGATGTGAAAGGGCACAAGTCCGGTTCCTGAGGCACGGAGGAAAGGCTAGGGCAGGACAGCTCCAACCTAAGGACCACAGCCTTTGGTTGTCTCTGCCCACCTCTTTTTCCCAGAACAGGCCCCTCAGACACTTGCACTCAGCCACTCACTCATTTCCGACCCTGAGCTGGCTACAGAATTGCAGGACAATAACATCTATAGAAACACTGAATCTCATCTCACTAACTACGTTTCTCAAGGTGGGAGGAAAGTCCTGGCTCCCAGTGGAAGATCAAGAGCCTCAGCAGAGATACCACATGCAGACTCTTCTCAGCCCCTCCAGCCTGTGTGCTTGACAAGGGGAGAAGAAATCCATGTTCTGCCCAGGATGAGCATAAAAGAAGATTGAGCGATCTGCTGAGGAGGTGAGCAGCCCCCATAGGACTCACCCCTCAGGCAGGACTGTCACTTAGCAGGATCTACCCAGGGTGAAGAAAAAGTGACTCTGCAGTCTCACTGTTCTGGATTTGGATCCGAGCCATACCACTGCCTGACTCAGGCAGGCTCTTAATCTTTCACCCAGTAGTCTCTTCATTCCATACATTTCTTTTTGCATACTTCATATTCTTGCCAGAAGACTACATGGTCCAGTCTGGCTAGTTAAAGTTCAAGGAGTTTTAGTTAAGGAGGAGAATTCACTGGCAATGTTGGAGAAATAGGCTCTAGATGCAGCATCTGCCAGCTTCTCTAACACCCACACTCTGGAGTCGAACTCACGAGACAGCTGCTGCCATCATCAATGCCAGAGCCGTGTTGCCTTCCCTGCCATCCAGGTCAGTGATAAAGGACACCGCAGACAGCTGCACGCACACATTGGTATCTCAGCTGGATCACCGACAGCAGCCTAGCTGCAAGGGAGGCCGGCGTGGCTTTGGAGAGGAGAGAGTCTGGTCAGCAGGAGTAACCCAAATGTAGGAAGTATTTAAAAATATGAACACTAGCGAATTACCAATGTTCAGTACACCTTCCTTCCTATCTGTTTCCTGCAATTAAACAGTACATACCATGCAGACAGGTATTTTAAATGTTTTATCCACCACTGCCTCCCCAGCACCTAGCAAGTGTCAGGGATTAATACAGTGATGACTATCCTATGGGTAATAATAGAATCACCTGTACTTTGATGCGACTGGCTACATCACAGTCTGTCAAGAGCCTGCATCTCTTTGCCTTCAGAAAGCTGTTCCTTCCATAGGGAATGCCCGTTCCTGCACCGCTCCTCGCCTGACGGCGAAGTTGCCTTCATCTTTCAGTTCTCAGTTTGGGTTCACCCCCTGGAGGCCTTTTTTACTGCACAACTCCACCCCTACTAATGTCACCGCTGCCACCTTCTTGTGCTTGGAAGCTGCTTCAGTGTGGTGGTTGAACAAACCAGCCCTGAAGTCCCACTTCCTGATTTCAAATGCTATGGCTTCAGCCCCTACTGGTGATGGAGTTTGAGTGAGCTGTGTAACTATTCTGAGGTTAGCTCTCCCCATCTGCAAAGTGAAAATAACTAAAAACAATAGCTAAGTCACAGAATAACAGTACAATGAGTTTTCTGTCTGTTTCCCCAACCCAACTAAGACCTTCTGGAAATCAGGAAATGGGGTGCCCCTTACCCCCAGTATCTCCTCCTGCACCTGCCACGCAGACTGGATTTTCACCAATATTTATTAGATAAACTCAATCACAGGAAGTACAAATGTAAAGACAAAAAAGTAAAACACTTAACATTAATATGACAGAAAAATGATTAAAATTTAAATATACCCCCAGGTTGGGGGAAGGCTAATGTCTGTGTTATGGGTAGATTCCACACGCACCAATAAAAGGACCTGCGTTGCTGAGATGAGAAGGTAGACACTGTAAGCAAACACGGAAGATCAGTCAAGCTTCCACAGAAGAAATACAAATGAGCCACAAATGAAAGCATCCATAACAGAGAACAGAAAATTCAACACCGAATTATTTATAACACTAAAAAGTGTCCAAGAACGGAAGAATGGTTACATAAATAATGACACATCGGTTCAATGGCTCGGTGTCCCACCATTAAATAATTATGAAACTGTTGAAACAAGCGCCTCGGTATTGTAGGCTGATAAGCAGGCTGCAAAGTTAAATTTAAAGCCTGATCACAATGATCGAAACGTTCATCGGCGCTGGATGAAAGCTCGGCCGGAAATATGAGGAAATGAACACGACCATCTTCATAAAAGAGAAAATCCACTGAGAGCCCTCCATGTGCCAGAATCTGTTCCAAGGGCTCTCACACTTCATCTCACTCAATTCCCCACTTCCTCCCAAATTCCCAGGAGGTCTGAGTTGTTTGCCTCAACAGATAAGGCTGCTAACTCCTTGAGAGGGCAATAAAAACTGCCCTCAATGGTACAGCCAGTAATTGGCAGAGAAAAATGCCAATCCTGGTGTGCTGGACTCCAGGTCCAGTGCTCTTTCCAATACATCTGATGTGTACAATGAACGGGGCCAGGTAGCTTTTCTTGCTTTTTATACATTGCCTTTAAATGTCATTGGAGCAATTCAAACTTGGGGGGTGAGGACTGCAGAGAGAACACAGAGTCTCACACATTTTAGGAAAGTACTCTATCCCTGAACTGCTACACCCCCAGCCCGTTTAAAACATAATTTAAAGAAATACCAAAGCAACCCTAGAAAGCAATTTAGTTAGACCCGCTCTTCCAGGATACTCTATGAGCACAGCTCTAAGCTGCCACTAGCTGATGTACCTAGCTTTGCCCAAACAATACCAGGAAACAGCCTTGTTGTCTTCCGCCCTTCTTCACTGGTTTAAAACCTGACATCTGGCATTATTTCCTCCACTCTCCGCAATGAGACTCTTCTTGCAGTCAAGCCTGCTCCAAGAACTCTGGGGGCTTCTGTCATGGGGATCCCCGTGCTACCGTCAGTATTTCCAAAAATTAACTGGAAATCCTAACACGCGGGAGGCTGAGGCAGGAGAACTGCCATGAACTTGAGGTTAGCTGGAGCTACACGATGAGTTCAAGGCCAGCCTAAAATACATAGCAAGACCCAGTATCAGAAAACTGCACCAACTGAGAATTGGGATTTGACCTCACACATGGCCCTGCGGGTTGATGAAGTAACAGCATCACTCCCCGATGGAATCAGAACTCTGTACATCCTCAGCTTGCACCACAAAGGAGGAGACAGCGTCTGGGGGGCTGAGTGCAGCAGCATTGCTGAGCCTCGCTGGGGTAAACCCCTGGCCCAGGAACTGTAGTAGAACAGGTCACTGAAAATGAGGCCTCAAGATCTGCACACAGGGCCTGGGAGTTAGCTCAGTGGTTCCGGCACCTGTCTTGCAAGTGCAAGGACCTGGGTTCGATCCCCGGTAACCACATACCACACTGGGTGTGGAGACTCATGCCCAGCAGCAACTAGTACCACACACCACAGTGCCGGGCGTGGTGGCTCACGCCTGTAATCCCAGCACTCGGGAGGCAGAGGCAGGAGGATTGTGATGTGAGTTTGAGGCTGAGCTCAGGGCCAGCCTGAACCACAAAGCAAGACCCTGTCTCAAAAAAAAGAAAAGATCTGCACACAGATACAGGGAGCACAGAGAGGGCAAGGACAAGACAGAAGAAGAGAACGAGGAACCCACTGAACCGGAACAACACTTAGCAGCATAAAAACAAAGCAAAGCCAAAACAAAACAGAAAACCCCCACAAAGCATTTATTCCTTCACACCAAGAGTGCAGAGGAAAGATCAAAGAGCTCGTGGGGAGAATAGCAAGATAACGAAAGGAAATAAAATATAAGCTACCAGGCTTCAGACAAAAAAAAAAAAAAAGCAGAAGGAAAATAACGACATCACAGAAATGAAAGTCAAAGTGAAAGTAGCACAGAGTGAAACCGCCTGTGGAAACACAATAAGAGACAGAGGGGATGGAAATGAGGAAAGTGAGAAAAGGAAATGGAAAAATTTTAACTCTAAATGACAAGAGAACAAAGCGACTGCTGTGACTTGGGTGTGATCTGAGGCTCGTGCGTGGGAGGCTCGGTCCCCGTGTGATGTTGTTGAGGTGGTGGCAGGTGGGGTGCAATAAAAGGTAATTAGGGGACCGGGCACACTTGGATTAATATAGATCTGATGAAGCTAGATTTGTCCCACACAGAAGGAGTCATTATAGGGGGGCCTGGCACCACCCTCACCCCTGACCCTTTTTTTCACAGTTCACCACGCTCACATATTCTCCAAGAACTGAGATGCCATTTGCAATGAAGCAGACTAAGCAGATGCCTGTGTCAGGCACTAGAATCTTTACAACTGTGAACTCAGTAAACCTCTTTTCTTAATAAAGTATCCAGCCTCAGGTATTTTATTACAGCAACACAAAACAGACAAAAATAATGACACACAGGGGCCACACCATAGTATGAATATAGTATGCTCCTTCAAATTCATACAAGAGTTTAATCATCAAGGTTATATGTTAATAGTACTAAGAGAGTGGAAATTTAATCTGACTATGATGTTTAGAGGTAAGGTGTTAGAAAGTGATTAGCTTGGGTCATTAGGATAGAATCCCCATGATTGAGTCCTGGCGGCTTTACAGAGAGAAAGGGAGATAACATGGACACTGCATGGGAACAACATATGTGTTCCCACTATGATGTCATACAGTTTAGGGGGACCCTTGTTGGAAACCTGTGCCATACTATTTGGATTTTGTGCATACAAATCTGTGAACTAAATAAACCTCTCTTGTTTATATGAAGTAGCCTACATCAGGTACTCCACTATAGTAATGAAAGCTGCCTCATCAGACCATATACACACAAGGAGTCTAAAAGAAGTAGAGTAAAACAGTGTCACTCAACAAATATTTGAAAACACAACTCAAGAAAATGTTTTGGGAAACTGATTGAAAAATTAATGAAACCCGGGAAAATTGATCAATACCAAAATATATTCTAATAAAAATGTATCAGATTCTGTAATGTTAAAGAAAAATCCTTGGGGAGCCTAGACAAACAGGAACAGGTGGAGAGAGAAAATAGCAGCCTGCCCTCTGGCTTCTTCCTGGCAGTTTCCAGCACTCGCACACAATAGAAAAGCACCTACAAGATTATCAAGTAAAGACAGTGTGAGCCAAGAATTTTATTTTCAGCCAAACTGTTGTTTGAGTATAAAAGCAAAAGACAAATTGTTGAGCTTGTGTGGGAAGTTTAGAGGCTGAGGCAAAGCATGGTCTGGATCTGTTGGAAGAACAAGGCTTTTCCCTTATGCGACCTAGAGTTTTAGTCGAAGATGCATTTATGAATTTATGCAATAAATAATTAAAGGCCTAAGTGAAAGGCTGAGGCAGGAGGATTATAAATTCAACCCCAGCCTGAGAAAATCAGTAACACAATGAAACCTTGTCTCAAAATAAAAAAGGGCTGAGGATATAGCTCAGGGCAAAAGCCCCGGCTTCAATCTCAGATACCAAAACACACACACAGACACACGCACACACACACAGAGAGAGAGAGAGAGAGAGAGGATGAGTAGGAGGAGAAAAGAAAAAATATTGCTACCATAGGGACACACAGCTACTCTGGAACATCACAAGTTCAAGGTCATCTTAGATAATGTATCAAGACAGTGTCTCAAAATAAAAAATAAAGGGACTTGGGATGTAGCTTGGTGGAGAACACTTGTCAGCACTCATGAGACCTTGCATTCAATCTCCTGGATTCCCTCCAAAAAAGTCAGGATACCATCAAGGACGTGACCTGGGATGTCCCGATGTTTGGGATGGGTGAATGTTGTCATTTAGATCTGGGGTGTTCCCCAAAGGCCTCATATGTTCAGAAGTGGGGTCTCTGGATTAATCCACTGATAAGTTCAGAGCTAAATATGCTGCTTGGAGCAGGGCCCCGTTAGAGGTGAGTCACTGAGGGTGTGACACGGAAGGTACAGCTCCCTCCCTGGCTACCCTTTTCTCTCTCTGCTTTCTGGCTGTCGTGATATAAGCGCCTCTTCTTCTGTCATGTCCCTCTGCAAAGAAGCTTTTCCTCTTTTAAGTGGCAGATATCAGGACCTGTGTCCTGGAAAAAAAAAAATGATTAAGTTAGTGCGTGAGCCCTGAGACCAGTTAGGAAATGGTAGAAGGGCTCAAATGCTGCTTTCCAAAGACTTAGACTGTACTGCAATGCTGAGTAACCATGGGATGATTAAAGTATGAAAATGACCATTTTGTTGTAAAAAGAAAAGGTTCAGAGGTTTTGGATGAGTCAGGTTTCATTATTCCCACGGTGACTTAACCAGTAGTCACACTTAATGTCACACCTTAGCACCAGTCTCTGCAGGGAAGGACAAGGCCAGCTGCCCATTGTCACTGCTTCTGTTCGTCATACGAGAAGTTCCTGCCAACACAGGACAACAAGAAAAAGAGAAAGAAAGATAAAGAGTTTAAGGATTATTGTGACCATCTGCATATTTTTTATTGCTGAGTCAAAGGACACACTTGTTTATTTCCTCCCTTCCACGTCTTTGTTTTTCCTGGAGTTTTTAATGGTCTTTCTTTTATTCCTATACCACTTGCCTTTATTGTCGAGGTCAGAACCTTCCAGAGCCTCAATGAGGTCATTACACTTATTCCCATTGTAAAGATGGAGAAAGAGCCGAAGAAGTGTCAGCAGAGCCCACGGGGACACAGCAGAGCTGGGATTCTCGTCCATCTGCTGGGAGGATTCTGTCCACCCCACACAAAGAGATGAAGACAAGGGTCTGGAAGACAGAGATGCAGTAAGTCGGTCTCACTTATTTGAATTTTACCAAGTTCACAGGGAAGAGAACAATGGAAGAAATCCTAAATGGCTCCTAGTGGGTGGAAATTCTAGCCAGCAACACACCCAGGCCCAGCCACTCTGGCCCATGTTCAACTCCCCAAAAGGCCTATGCAACCTCCATGCGGCCTCAGGACCTTTGCACACTGGACCCTGGCCCAGAATGCTCTCTGCTCTTCACATGGTTGGCTCCTCCTCATCCACATCTTTCCTCCCCTCAGAGAGCCTGCCCGGGCTTCCCTGCTTCCCCGAGTCACCAGCAGTTTCGTTGCCAAGTCAGGCTTCCACCTCCCCTGGGGAGGATGCTTCGTGTAGTTGGGTTGTCATCCCACAGGATCACCAGACTGGTCCATTCCTGTAGGGTCTGAGCCCTAGCAGAAGCTGACACCCTGCCTGGCTTCTGAAGAAGCTCATCAAAAGAAGCAAGTTCCACGTTATTCTGAACCTGGAAGCAGAGCACTTCCTTCCAAGCACGAGTGAGATTCCTTCCAGGAAAAACATTATCTCAGTCGGTTCTCCAAACCCGACAGCTAATCATCTATTTAGTGAATGCATTTCCTGAGCAGCAGCCAGATGCCCGCCAGTGCTCACCGCTGGGTGTAATACCAGGGCAGGTGCTCGGTGCATGAGGCGCCATCCCAGGGGAAAGTGAGGGCCCAGATGCAACCTGTTTGCCCAGCTGTGGACTCGAAGAACTGTGTCTGCCAGGATGGTTTTCTCTAATCTTCAGGAGCAGGGTGGGCTCACAGGAGCCCTACACAGGAATAAATTTAGCCCCGTGATCCCTGCTCAAGACGAGTTAACAGTCTAGTGGGAGAGGAACAAATAAACATTTAGATGTATCATAGAAGTCACCTTCATTTGCTGGTGAGGATACTGGGTCTCTGAGAAAAATTAATTTAATGAGTAGCAGGGTCTCCCAGCTGCCCCAGTTGGCTCTGCGGCACACATAGAAAAGGTATTTTAGCTGCACTAGCTTTAGTGCTGAGCATCAGCCTGGCTCCGAGTCTGTTCCACCCTCTTTCTGATCCCTTCAGTGACAAACCTAAGGTCCTGCAGGCTCCACTCAGCTAATGTCTCTCCTCCCTTTTGCCGCCAAACCTTGTGCTCTGCTCCACCAGCTGCCGATGCAGAGGCAACAGTGACAGTGCGTGCTTCCTATCCGATGGATCTTAGCACCAGTCACACCAGGCGTCGCACTGGGGAGAGGCCTCGGCTCACACCGTGTGCCGACCGACTAAAGCAGAAAGATTTTTAGCACAAGGAGGGCAGCAGGTGTGGAGTCACAGAGACTCCAGACACCCAACATCCAACCCCAGGCCGCAGCGTGTAAACCTGGGGTTAGGGGAGCCGAAGCCAGGGAATGGAATGAGGTCATAGCTGGCTCGAAAGTACAACAGTGAGGGGGCGAGGCGGTGTGATGGGGTTATAAACTCACAGGGTTCCATTCCCTGGGAGATTAAAACCAGCACACCTAGGAATCAGCTGACATGAATAAAATTATACAACTTTATAAAAGGCATAAAAGAAGATCAAGTAAATGGGGAGACACTCCACGTTCCCTGATGGGTAGATTCAGGACTGTAAAGATGTCAGTTCTTTTCTAAGTAATCTATAAATTTGATGTAATTCCAATGAAAATATCAAAGGCATCTTTTATGGAATCTGACAAGCTGTCTCATGGGTTAATCTAGAAGGAAAAAGTACAAAGAAAATACACAAGAATAGAACATCTAAGCAAGATAGTATTTTTTTTCTGTGGTAAAATATATACAGTATAACAGTTACCATTTTAATCATCTGTAAATGTACAGTCCTACGGTGTTAAGTACATTTATAATATTGTGTAATCATCATCACTGTACACCTCCAGAACTTTCTTATTATTCTTTTGCTGAATTTTCAGCCCCAGAGAAATTCTTTCCAGGTTCTCGGTGTCCTGAACAAAGAATTAGATGTCACACACAGAAAAAGTAGCAGGGAGGTAAATTTACTGAAAGTGAGAGCATAGTAAGCTGGTGATCATGCTCACAGCAGCCACAAGGGAAAGCAAAAGAGTCTCCTGTATCTGAATTCCTACATTAGTTTCTTCCTCATGCAAATAGGTATTAGGAGTCGTTGTCCTACCAAAAACTCACTTGGCCTGGTGCCAGAGCTAAACTGTCCTATCAAAGACTTGCTTGGTTTCCTGTCAGATATAATAAATGAAGACTTGAAAACAGCACTGTTCCTTGGTTCTGAGATTGTGTAGACTCTTTTCAGGTCTTGGTGTCCTTAACAAGAATTTCACAAGACCATGAAAAGGCTAGAAAGGTTCTACATTTATTAAAGATAGGAAAATATATCCACTCTGCAGGCCAAGAGGGGGCCACTGAGAGAGTGCACAGTGTCCCAACAGTTAATCTATATCACTCATTCTTTAGGCTGATGTCAGATCTAGGCTGTCCTATCAAAAGGCTTCTTGATTTTGTGCCTGAAGAACTGAAGATAGTGCTTTCTGATTGGTCCCCGGTGTAGAGCATGGGGACTGTACGCTCTGCCTGAGTCCTGAATCTCTCTGACTGACAAGCCATGCCCACTTGCCAGCCAGTCGGCCACGCCCTAATCTCTTGCTTCAGCACCTTGGTGATTGATTCCTCACACAGTGCTCAGAACTGGAGCTATCTTGGAATCGGTGATGTGCAAATGTGCCCTGGATCTCATGACCTTGACCGAATATGTGATTGATCTGTTTTGTCCCACCTCTAATCTCTTATCCTAATTCCGGTCTGAAACTCTGTACCTATATATAATAACTCCTCATTTTCCCTTCTCCCACGAGAAAAATAGTGGAAATGAATAAAATCTAGAGGATCAGATAGGCCAGAAATAAAATACCTTATAAAGTAAAATAATAAATTCTATCATCTGTTTATCTATCCATCTGTCATGAGTGAAACATTTCAAATCTATGAAGACCAACTATCTAATAAATTGCATTAGAATAAATGGCCTTCCCATTTGGCAAATATAAAATTTGAACTCCTCTTCTCAATAGGCAACCATACAAAGTTCCTTTGATTGACAGAAACAAATATTAAAAAAACAAAACCTCATAAAGGAATTAGAAGAAAAGCCGAGTAGAGAGATAGATTTGACTGCACAAAAACAGTTAACTTCTGTCTAAGAGAAGACTCTGAACAAAGTTAAAAGACTAGTAATAGACTGGGAAAACAAACCTGCCACAGACATACAGGAATGCAACAAGAACATATCTTGAAATAATAACAATTTTGCTTTCATTTTCTCTGCTTCTTCACGTCAATCACAGGTTCCACCTTACCTCCAGGAGAATTGGGGCTTTTATAGCAAGAATATAAAAAGAGAGAAACAGTCGATGTTTAGATGTCATTGTTTTTGTTACTTCCCAGATAGTCTACTGAAGCCCACATCAGAAACCACACTTTTGAAAGACAAAGTCTTTGATTTGCAAGAGTCTGCTTTTGCTGAAAGAAGAAAATATTCTGGAAAATCAAAAAGGAAGGTCCTGAAGGAGGCTAGAGATAAAATTTGTGCCTTAACTATAAATTGAAAATGACTTGTGAAGATCCAGACAGTGCATCCCTGGGGCAGTAATTGGAATCATGAGGCTGGGAGACATAAAGGAAACAGGAGTGATGCTTGACCTTGGAAGAGGTCAGGGGACGAGGATGAAGAAAACAGGCCTGCAGGACTGTGGTCAGGGTGGGAGCAGTGCCTAGAGACAGCTAAGCCCCTGTTACTGCTCTTGAGTTTCCTAGGGCCACCACTGGCAGATCCTCTGTGGACACTCATGTAATCAACAGGCCTCCCTGGCTGAAGACTCCAATTAACTGCTAACCTCTTTTGTCTGGTGAGAGCCTTCACTGACAACTAGCTATCTGTAGGGTTCGGCAGGAGTGATGATCACCCGTGTCCTAAGACTTTTTTTTTTTGAGACAGGGTCTCGCTTTGTGGTTCAGGCTGGCCCTGAGCTCAGCCTCAAACTCATATCACAGCAATCCTCCTGCCTCTGCCTCCCGAGCACTGGAATTACAGGTGTGAGCCACCACGTCCGGCACTGTGGTATATGGTACTGATTGCTGCTGGGCATGAGTCTCCACACCAAGTATGGTATGTGGTTACCAGGGATCAAACCTGTGTGCTTGTGCTTGCAAGACAGGCACCGGAACCACTGAGCTAACTCCCCGGCCCATCCTGAGACTTTCTTGGGGAGCACCACTTACCTACTAATGCAGCCCCTTTCCACACGGCTCAGTTCATCCTCTCACACAATGCATGGGAAATTTCTTTCTTGCAGTGGATAGGACTCAACCCAGAGCCTTCACATTGAGCTACAACTCCAGACACTTTTTTAAATTTTCTATTTTGAGACCGAGTCTTATTAATCCCCTAAGTTATCTTGACTGGGCTCAAATCTGCAGTCCTCCTGCCTCAGCTTTCCTGAGCACTGCAAGTACAGACATGTACCACTGTAACCAGCTGGGAGTGGGATCTTTGACACCCACAGAGGGAGCAGTAGTGCAAAAGCAAAGACCCCAGCACACGTACATGCGTAATACTAGGTCATGATAAAATCTTCCTTGACTAAATATCTACACAACAAATATAGAGAACTACAAATCAACAAAAAGAAACCTACAATCCAATAGAAAAGTGGGCAAAAGATATGAAAAAGAAAATTCACCAAAGAAGCACATTTAATAATATGACAAGATGCTTGGTGCCATTTCTAACTACCAAAGTAGAGGAGCCAATTTCAGTGTCTACTCTCTGCTGACCATCAGTGGAATCCCTGCTTGTGGAGGCCAGGGTTTCTCATTTTTTGGTAAGGGCAAAAGGCTTTTCTCTTCTCTGGAGAATTGTTTTCCAGTCACATTGAGGTGAGATGAGAAATGTTCATGGGTGAGACATTGCTAGGATTGTATGGTTTACATCTAGAAGTCCCCCCAAGTCTCCTGCACTCATAAGTGAGGTTTAGGGGAGGTGGCTGGATCACTATCATTACTGCATCATTCCACACTGATGGGTTATAACTGGGTGTGAGAGGAAATCCGGTGGGAAGAGGTG
The DNA here is from genome assembly GCA_004026965.1 of Petromus typicus. NCBI lineage: Eukaryota > Metazoa > Chordata > Mammalia > Rodentia > Petromuridae > Petromus > Petromus typicus. The sequence goes on along the minus strand of PVIR01001309.1, from coordinate 8,540 downwards.
GGTCCCAATGGGCATGACCTGGAAGGATACATACCCCTCCTTCTCCCTCGAGCCTGCTCTGCTTCCTGCCTGCCCTGCCAGGAGCTGTTTCCTCTGCCACGCCACCCTGCCTCCAAGCCAGCTGACTATGGACTGAAACCTCTACAGACTGTGAGCCAAAATAAACCTCTCCTCCTGTAACTTTGGAGTGTTGAGTATTTTGTTCCCGAAATGAAAAAGTACCAAAGACAGAGGATAAGTACAAATTCAGAGAATATAGCCTGAAGCCAAGAAGAAAGAATCTGGATTAGTTTGTTAAATATGCATGGGCCAAAAAAACAAAGGAGGATTAGGAGGCCCAAGACGGGTATGAAAGGTCTATGAAGCTCTAGATCCAGCCGCAAGGAATCTGAGGAGAAAGCTGAGCCGTGTTCTTTGACTGAGGTTATTGTTGACATTGTCGCAAACCTCAGCTAGACGTTTTAGTTTGTTGAGATTTGGTTTTGTCTTTTGAAAATTACTCATCTGAAAACAGCAAGTCTCACTGAGCTTGGTACAAGTTCCCCCTGTAAAGCAGGGCTCCAAAAAGAGATTGAATGCTCACATGTTTTTAAAAAATATCTCAGGCAGGGAATTTTAAACTTTCTTGTTGACCTCTGTGGCCTTGACCTTTGCTTCCATGACTGCTTTCTCTCCAGGGCCAAGTTTCAAATGGGATCTGAGCAATCTGAGTGCCTGTCAGCCTAAAGAGGTCTCAGAGGATTTCCCAATATAGCCCCCTAGGTTTGAGGATGGGTTATCGGTTCACAAGACTATAAATGTCTTGGAGGATCAGCTGGGACCCTTAGGGGAATCTCTCAAACCTAGCCTGGGTCTGGAATTGTTCTAGGAAGGAACCTAGATTGGAAACAGACCCAGAAGTTGGAAAGTTAGACCAGTTGAAGAATCAGACATTTGAGAAAGCACTGACCACCTTACATTTCTCTTTACAGTAAAAAGGCGAAGTATAGTATAGGGACTCTCCACAGAGGAAGTAGAGTTCAGTGTTTAGAAGAGAAATGGTCATGGACTTTCCTTATAATCAGGTGGATTTGTGGGAGGATGGCAGTTCCGTGTCAGGTGGGGACGTGCTAGGGTCACACGGGGGCTGTGAGCTTACAGAAGTAGTCTAATTCTCAGAAACCATTTGTTTATACAAGTGAGAGGGCCTCTGGTCATGTAGGGTATTTTGGGATTATCATGAAGGCAACTTGGAAAAGAAAATCTCTCAACAGGCAGCATAGAGTAGGGGTGAAAAAACTGGTTAACTCCTTCAAGACCCACAGCAACTGAAGGGCCAGATGTTAATTTGCCCCAACAGGAAGTTAGGATTAAGTAAACAATCCCATATCCAAAAGAAAATTGCTAAACTACAATGTCCAGAGCTACCCAGGGCTTTTCCAAGGTGAAGGAGCTGTCTTGCGCAGGGCCTACATGGTTGCTACTGGCTCTGTGAGTCAATGAATTCTTGGCATTCTTCTCTGCCCACCATAGTGGCAGGTGACCTTGTCCCTTTTGAAGATTAGGAGCAATCCTTTGAGCAGTACCAAGGGGCACCTGTATCCTGATAGGCTCACCAAGGACTCAATGGCCCTGGAGGGCATTCTTTAGCCCAGTGTCCTAGTTGTGGATATTCAAAACATCCAGACTAGGGTCATTTTCTCTTGAGTTCTCTCAGCTCCATATACAACTTTGGGCCTTCCTATGGCCTGATCAGTTCGGGCCATCATGCTCTTGATGTTGCTCTTTTCTTTAATTGACTCTCATTTGCCTCCCTTCCATCCAGTGTTGAAGACTTTGAACCAACTGACGCATCCCCTTCTGTGGGCCCTGTAGGAATTTTTGGAGCTTCCTCCTAATGCCTGGAGCTGATTGGCTGATGAAACTTTTGCCCAAGATAATTTGGTTGTCTTTGGCCTCCAGGTCCAGGTTAGTGTACTTGTGGAAGGCCTCATCAAGCTGCCCTTGGTGAGCACCTGGGTTTTCATCAGAGCCCTAATAGTCCTGATCTTGTCAAGTTTATAGGCTTAGATAGATCCTGCTGCATGTCCAGTAGGATGACCTGGAGCTATAATGTCCTTTGGGATTCTCGGACCTCAGTCTCACAGTTCCATTCAGGCCCCTCTTGGGCCCCAAATGGCACTTCGCTCAGCCGATTGCCACTGGGTGTGACTGCAAAGGCCTAGTTATTGGCCTATGTCACAGCATTTAGACCTCTTTCCCTTTCTATTCTTGTGCAGCAAGAAATCAGAATCAACTGAGCATCTCCTTAGGTTAAGTCAGAGTCCATCATCAGAAAGTGGAATCCACCAACCAACCTCTCATGGTCCTCAGAGAATTTGCCCAACTGCTTTTGGTACTGTTGAATGTCTACAGCCAAAAAGGGTCCCATACTCACAATATTCCCTCTGGTCCCCCCACCTCCCAGAATAGGAAGATGCTGAGGGTTTAGATGTAAAGTTTCCTGAGCCGGGGGCCAGTGGTAAATGAAGCTGGATCTCGAAGGAGGTCAGTGCAGGAGACTGTCCTAATCTCCTGGGGTTGTTGATAGCAGGGATTGCTCTTTAAAGAAAGGAGCTGGCCAGAGGAGGTCTGCAATGGCGTCAGCCCCCATGGAGGGACTAGCCTTATAGCAGGGTTGGCAGACGCCAGTCTTTTGGTATGACACCATGAAGGCCTGGACACAGGGAACTTCTGACCATTTTCCTGGTCTTTTGCACAAGAGGTCTAGGTGGAATGTGGTGTTATTATTTAGGCTGCCACTTTTGTCCCCAAGTTTATACATAGGCCAAACCAGTTTGCAATGGGATATAAGAGGTTTTGGGTTTTGTTTTTCTGAGGGTATCCGAGAAGGCTTCCAAGTGGGAAGTCAGATGGATGGATGGGGCCTAACCCATGATGAGTTTGTGAAGAAGAGTGAAGTTGTAGAACCCTGCCAGGGTGTCCTCTGGGTCCTTCCCTGACCTGTGTGGCCCAACAAGAGTCCTCTGGTAAAACTGAACACCTCAGAATGTTAGCATCAGATATCTCCAGCCCTATGAGGGCATGAGTGCCCTTTCCTTTGGACCTGAAAGTCCCCTTGGAAGACTATTTCTCCAAACAAGAAGCCCAGTACCAGTGTCATGGGATGTCCTGAGCCAATTGTTGGTCACCTACGAGTATCACAAGTTTCCTTCCTAGGATGAGAGGAAAAAGCATATTTTTTTTTCTAGGAAATATCAAAAGGAGGATTAGTATTTCCCCTCTGAAAGACCTCAACAGAGCCAACCCCTGTTTTAAAGAAGTTGTCTTTGGGCTGGGGATTTGGCTCAGTGGTTCCAGCACCTGTCTTGCAAGTGCAAGGGCCCAGGTTCGATCCCAGTAACGGCACACAATACTGGGTGTGGAGACTCACACCCAGCAGCAATCAGTAGCACATACCACAGTGCTGGGCGTGGTGACTCACACCTGTGATCCCAGCACTCAGGAGGCAGAGGCAGGAGGATTGCTGTGATGTGAGTTGGAGGCTGAGCTCAGGGCCAGCCTGAACTACAAAGTGAAACCCTGTCTCAAAAAAAAAGAAGCTGTTTTTGTAGGCTTTCTTGGGCAACCGGGCTTGCCAGGCCAAAAGGGGAGAGGGGAGTGAATGGATGGTTGGTCATTGGGCCACCAGTGAGGGCAGACACAATGGTGGACAGTTCCCCTCATCCTTGCATCCTGGGCAGAGGAGACAATGAAGAAGGACCTCTGCAGAGAGATAAACTAGAGAAAGCAGTTGTGATTGGAAATTGAGGGTCAGTGCTACAGTCTCTTTAGCTGCATGTGAGGAACAAGGAGATTTAGAAGGAACAGATTTTAAGCCTAACTAAACCAACAAGACCAAAATATTAGAATAACCAAACATATGCAGTTTCTTTTCTGTCCTACTTACAGTTTTCCTTTTGTAACAGGCCTATAGCCACGTGGATTTTTAAATTTCCCTAGTACACTTTTTTCCTTTGGCCTCAGAGTTAACATAGAGATGTTTGCTTTCCAGTTAGGACCGGCTGAGCGGCAGACTTCCAAGTGACCTTGAGCAGCATCCTTATCTTAGCCAGAGCAGAAAGCAGAAGACAAGCAAGTTAACCTTGAACTGCAGTTTAAGAACTCTCTTGATGCACAAGAAATGTTTGTCAATTAGACAAAAATATCGATTCAAATTGGAACCTAAAAGCAAATGTACCAATCAGCCAACTTGTGCCTCGATGGGCTCTTGTTAATCCCTGGAGGTGGCCCGGAGGCTGGTTCCCTCCCCGGTATCCTCAGAAAGGAGTTGACCCCTACTTTGTGATTCATTAGGACCCAGAGCAGGGTCCTGCACACTGTTCAAGAGCCGTTTTCCCCGCCCGGCTTGTAAATTGGCCTCGTGAGACCACAGAAATGAAAGCCTCAGCCTTCCTCTGTGAGCACCGCTGTCTCTGACATCCACGGGGGTAGGAGCGCGATGTGGTGGGTGAAGGTGGCAGAAGGAGAAGGTTTAAAGTGGCAGGAAAGAAAGTGACTCAGCAGAGGAGGAGACAAAAGATCATACATGTGACCCGCTCAAACTCAGAAGCAGCCAGGACAAAACATTCCGGCTGGAGGAAGAGATTATGTGACAAAGACGTTTTATTCTTTTGTTGCACAAACAGAGAAACATAAACTTAGCAAGTGCGTGGGAATTTTCTTGATGCCGGTGGAGCCTATAATGCTCCACATGACTAAGTTATCCTGTCAGTGGAATCTTAAAGCAGGAGATGTCCTAATGGCAGGCGATGTGTGCGCACTCGTTCACACACACACACACACACACACACACACACACACACCCTTGGGGGCCACGCACGTGTTACAGCACACATAGAAATTCCAGTGCCTGGTGAGGCCAGAAGTATTCCCAGAAGGGTAGGAGGTACCCCTGGCAGCAGAGACTTGGTTTTAAATCCACATGAGGCTCTGCCAAGACATAGTACAGACACTGGAGCTTCCTTGTATCCAGGCCCACTTCACTCAGGGCACCTGGGTGTACTTGCCTGAACTCTATTTTTTGTTGTTGTTTTTTGAGACAGAGTCCCAGAAAATAGGTCAGGCTGGCCTTAAACTCACAGCGATCCTCCTGTTTCAGCCTCCCAAGTGCTGGGATTCCAGGCATGAGTCACCACGCTTGGCTCTGAACCCTGCTTACACTGTTCACTGTAGCTTCCCTCATCTTTTCTGCCTCAGGAATTTCTTAGTTGAAAGGCCACGCATTCCTGTACAGGAGCAGCTTGACAATCCTGGAAGCTGAGACCTAGGGTAACCCTGGGACTGCAGTCCTCGAGAAATCCTTTCGCTTTCCGACCTTCCGTGGTACAATTCTGAGTTGTCCTTATAGTTCTCCAAGGGTCCCAGTGGAACTGAGCAGTTGTCCACAGTGCTAACTGGCTCAGAGAACACCCCTTTGGAGAGATAATTTTTCTTGTAAAATGTGCCATAATCTGCTTCTTTGTGGCATCTTTTATCTCGTTCCTCCTTCCCCCCTATTCCTGGGAGCTAGAAGTCATTCTGAGGTTCAGTGTTCAGGCAAAGTACCACAGCAGGTGCTGATGTTGCCCTTCAGCCCCTCCTGGAGGCCACCAGCAAACATGCTGTCCCCCATACCTTTTGGACTCTGTCACTTGAAGAGAGCTGAGGAGTGAATAGCCTAGAGCAGCCTTCAATCAGGGCCGGTGGGAAGTGAGGCTAAAATCGCATCTACTGTTTGTGTGCACAGGAAGATTCTGACACGTTCCACTTTGGAGGTCACTAGAGAAACTGAGCCCCGGTTGCCCACATGTGGGCCACACAGAAATTCATTCCGTGTTGGCCCCCTGCTCTGTCCCACTTCCCTGCTCCTGTAAGGGTGAATCCTGGGATCATCTCCCAAGTCTGATTTTCTAGGGAAATCTGAACTCTGGTAGGTGATATATAAGGGGGGCTGTGTTTGTTCTGACCTGTGGGGACACACACGTGGCACTCCGACTGATCGGTGCACCGTGGGGGTGATGTCCAGGCCGAAATTTCCCCCTCAAGCCTTCACGAGTCATTTCGTTCATTGGTGATTGCTTGAACCCATTACTTTATTTAAAAATATTAAAAGGTGGTTGTCTAGTCCTATCCATCCTTCCCCATTTATCAGTTGGATTTTTTTTTTTTCATAAAGAGCATTCCCTCATGAACAGGGGATTTTAGGTTGAGATGAAATAGTAGGAAGATGACAGGATAAAGGCCTGATTCTTTTCTTCCCACCACTAATTCTCAGGAAGTTGCCTCCAATAGAATTTAATGATAATTGTTTGATTTGGGGCTTTTTCTCTCTCTCTGCTCTGCCTCTATCAATATGAACTAATGAGCATTTATATATTCAGTGTGTTTCAATAAATCTCAGTCATTACTCTTTCATCTGTAGCCAGCAGGCATCCCTTTTTGTAGGGTTGTGTGTCCTTCGGAGGTGATCGTATTACTCTTTGACAATGTCCTTCTCTCTTTAGCCCAATAGGATGTTCCAAGCCGGAGTTGTCTATTTCCTGCCCCAGACTTGGAGTCAGCCATTTCTCCAGGGAGCCCCAGGCCCTGGTCTTGGAGGATACACACTGATCCCTGGTTGTGCTTGCTTGACAGGGGGTTAGCACTGCTTCTAAAGTTTCTCAGAGAACAGAACAGCCAAACACATGCTTTTGAACAGGAGAAACAAAAGGATTATGAGTTCCTGTCGATCTTTCTAATTCAAATATAACCTTTCAGGGTTTTTGTTTAATCTCTTTGATCTTATCCTCATATCTCTTTTCTCATACACTGGCAATCTTAGATTCTAACATTAACATAATTACTTATTTGCATTACCCTGTGATTTTTATAGAATAGTTTCAAAAGTAACATCAATATTTTTTTAAACTAACAATAAGACTTTCAAAGTAAGTTTTAAGATTTCTTTGAAGCTTTTTTTTTTTTTGTCCTTTAAAATATATTTCTTTAAGTGTATGCAGTCAATGTGCTATAAGGTAAAGCCCCTTGGAGTAATTTTCATTGAGAGGCTATATTAGCAAATTGATGTACATTTAAAATCCTTCATTTCAGATTGTTTCAAGATTTAGGAACTGATCTTCCCTGCTTTCCTTTTGATGTAATGTTATTTTGGGGTGTGTTAAATATTTATGATTCCCAAGTCAAAACCACTTTTAAAAGTAGGTATCTAGAGAATTTCATTTCTATCTCTGTCCCTCTACCACGTTTCTTTCCCTGTAAGTAATCATTGTTATTGCTTTTCTTATCCTTCCAGTGCTTCATTTTGTAAATATAAATAAATTTGTATACGTACTGCTACCCCATTGTTCCACTGAAGACAGCACGTTGTGTGTTCAGTTCAGCACCTTGTGATTTTCATTTAACACGTCCCAGGACACCTTCCACTACAGAGTGTTTTCCCGATACTGTCCCACTGTATGAATGAGCCAGTTTATCCAGTTAATTCCTAATGATGGATGTTTGGATTCTTGCCAGTATTTTGCTATTTCAAATAATACCACAAAAAAGACATTGTTGCGTAAATCACGTTAATGTTTTTAAAGTTATCTTTAGGTAACAATCCAAAAAAGGGGATTAGTGGGACCAAGAGCAAAGGTATAAGTCATTATCCTTTAAAAATACTTGCAATTTCCCTCTGAGAGTCATGCCATTTGCATTTTCACTGGCAACTATTTTCCAGGCATGCATTCGACAAACGCATACTGCAACCATGTGTCAGGCACAAGTTTGCTGAGAAAATAACAGTGAAAAATAGAAACATGGTCCTTTCAATCAGGAGCTTATAAGTCTAGTGAGGAAGCAAGAGTGAACAGATAATCACACAAATAATCATTTATCTATATTAAGAAATATTGATTCTATAGGAATTTATGGTAAGAAGCCTTAAGCTGACTTGGAGGTCAGGAAGACTTCTAAGCTGAAATCCAATGAACAAGCAATAATTAGCTAGAAAAATGGGTGGGGAAAGTACTTAGAACAAAAAGGAGAGTAAACTAGAATTTTAAAATCCAATTACACTTTAAAACAGCACCTCTAGTTAGCAGTGTTTAGAACATAATTTATAAGTTCAAATTATTAGTAACAAAACTAAAAGTTAATGAATAAACATGCAATGCAAGAATCCAGAAAAAGACTAAGATAAAGAAAATAAAAGTAGGATAAAATTAAAAATTGATGAAGTAGAAAAAAATAAAAAACAATCAGAAAGATAAATTTTAAACCTCTCTTTTTTTGGATATACTTTTTAGAAGTACAAAATTGGACAGGGGACATAGCACAATGGTAGAGAACTTGCTTAGCATGTGAAAGACATGAGTTTGATTCCCAGTGGAGGGGAAAAAAAAGAAAAAAAAAAGGGAAAATATGTAGAGAGGAGAAAGGAGCTATAGTTATTGTAGCAGAAGTGATTAAAGGAAATCAAAGACAACATTATAGCAACAAATATACGAGTCCATATATTCTTGACAATCAAAATATAATTA